>JAYEVE010000465.1:0-60507 GCA_036346375.1 Guadua angustifolia | reverse complement strand
GATCATCATACCGGGCGCATGGCACGGGTCTTGGTGCCATTGGGGGTGGATCTTCGCAAGCCACTTGAGCCCACGGTAATGCAGTACGCCCACTGCACCACCCGGGTTGCTAAGGTCCTCTACGCTTGCTGTATGCCATGGCCTTGCCGTCAGTCCAAGAAGGCGGCAAGAAGTCGCCAGGCTACCACCACCTTCGATGCTGCGTATATACGCCCGCCTAACGCCGCCTTCAACCCAATTGTAAGTTCAACCTTCATTAGTTATGGTTTTGGTGTTAATGACAAATCTAATATTAAGATTATCCATTAATGTGATTTTGTTATTAATGACAAATCTTATATCGAGACTAACTTGTTTATTTAGAATATCTTTAATTAGTCTCATCGCATTGAAAAATAGAAAACCCAAGGTATGTTTGCATATTCATTTTAATATTAGTTGCATACTTTGGAGTCAAGTTAAAATATGAATGTCCCCATTCATATTAACCACAAATGTGCATCATGTTCCCAATCCATATATTACATGGATGCACATACTTAGGGGGAGTTTGTAGTTTAACTTGAAAGCCTCTTTGTATTGATCTAATTCTTATTGACACATATAAGGATCAAGACAAAGAAACTAAATCCTTGAGTATATGTTTGAATTGCCTAGTTATAAGTATACTCATGGTAATATAGGATATACTCCAATACGATCAAATTGGATATGTGCATATTATGTCCAAGTCAATTATATCTATGCACATATACATGTGGGGTGTATTCTATAGTTGATGATTTAGAGTAATGATCATTTCCATACAATTTACATATAATGGATCATTACTTTCCATCAACATGAGTATATGAAAACTTGTGTAGTTAATATATACTCATATCAATTTAAATGATAATTTAAATTGAGTTCATTTAATCTTAATTAATTATTAATCTAACACTTCATCATGTGTTGATGGTGTTAAAGTGATTAATTGAGGACAAGCGAATAGTTCTTAAGTATAATAAAGCATGAGTTGCATTATTGTACCTAAGACACACTTAAATCATTTCTATTGATTTAGGGTTGTGCTCAATTGATCTAGAGGCATCCATTATGTGTTAATGGAGTGCAAGAGATAATTGAGACAACCATGCATCTTGGACTAACTATTTTATGAGTTGTGATTAAGTTAGGTCCAAAGATGGATGAGATGATAAGAACGGGACAAGGACGGCATCATGAGTTGATGGACGTCAAGAATGGATCCCAAGAAGAGTCGAGTAGAGATCCGGGGAGTATCAAAGTGATGATCATAAAGACCCCAAAGGGGATTGCTTGTATACGCTGCCATGGAAGGTATAATTAGATAGGCTAAGGACTTTGCGCCTTTGAGTCTAAGGTTTTTATCGCCCGTGCTATTAAGAGGGTCGTTCCTAGCTTGAGCTTCATCATGTGTTGGTGATCTCATTCGCGTTCACTCGAGCTCAAACCATTTGGATTTGGTTTTTGCATGAGGGTTAACCATTTGGCATGTGTTGCGAATGGGTTAAACTTATGCTTGGTTGTATTTGGTTTTCGCATAATGCTTTGATTTGCATATGTTGCAAGAAGTGATAAGCTAGTGTGTTGGCTTTTAGCGAAGTTCACTTTTGCATGTGTTGCATTAGTTGAAGCTTCACGTTTTTGTTCGCGAAACAATCTTTATAAAACGTGTGGTTGCTTGGAGCTAAGTTTTGCATGTGTTGCAAAAGGAGAGAGCTCAAGCATGAGTTTATGGTTGTGTATTTGTATGGAGTCAGTAAGAGCTCATATACGCTGTGTTTAGTTTTGGTGTGAAGTTGGTTTTGGTGTTGCATGGAACTAGAGAATTGCATGTGTTGCAATTAGAGAGTTCATGCATCTTGAATTGATGTTGCTTGAGCTAGACTTTTGCATGTGTTGCAAAGAGTAGTGCTCAAGCATGAAATATGATTTATTGCGTTGTTTGCAAAGTTAGCAGTCGAATAAGCCGAGGTTTATGAGTCAGGAATCCTGAAAAGCATGTGAGTGGGGCTTGCCACGGGTGTTAGCAAGTTGACCGGTCTTGTGTTGACCTTCACATGGCTAGGGGATTAATCTCATAAACTTCGAGTTTGATTTGCTTAACACGCTTTTGCAAATAGTTTTTGAGTTGATTGCAGATGTGTTTTTGCAATGCTGTTGAAATTCTTTGAGCATGAGCTAAGTTGGTGCAAATGTGTTTTTGCGTGTGTATGATCATGTGTTGATCATCTTTGTGGCTCAAAGAATAAGTTTGGTTTTCGGAGAATCGGATTTGGAGTTGAAATCGGAGTTTCTCTGTTGGCCAAGACTATGCTTGGCTTGGGCCAGAGTAACGTTAAATGCTTGACTACTCTGGGAATATAGTGCCTGTGAGCTTTTTGGCGAATCTTTGTTCTTGTGGTTAGAGTGTCGTTCTACATTACTGGGGAAGTTGAGGGCGGTAGTACTGCTAGGCGCGGTTACTACCGGTATTAGCCGCAGTAGCTTTTTCGATCATGCGCATGTTTTCAAGAAATTTGGTAGGCCTGACTACTGCGGTGGAGTGAGTTGTTGAAGTCGCATACTACGCCTCGCAGTGAGCAATCAGTAATGATTTGCCGGCATGAATAATCACTCTAGTGCATTACTACTGGAAGCTTATAGAGGCGGTAGTACCAAAAAGGTCAAGTTAAGCCAATTTGCCCCCAACCGCTAGTTTTGGCATGGTGGCTATAAAAGGAGGCCTTGGGGGTGTTAAAGGCGAGTTGTTCTTGTGTTTGAGGTTTTGGGTGAGGTGTTGCATGTGTTGCACACTCACATTTGATTATTGAGCTGAAGAGTGAACTAATTGCATGTGTTGCAATTAGGAGTGGTTTGAGTGAGCTCTTGTGCATGTGTTGCACTTGAGTGAGGTCCTTGTGCATGTGTTGCACTTGGTGATCACCGAGCGCATGTGTTGCGCCGGTGAAGGTCATCCGGAGGAGCGGCCTATTCTCTTGGAGGTTCTTGACTCCTAGGCAGCGTGAGCGCTGCAGGCTTGGAAGCTCTCGAGGTGTGAGAAGCCCGGCAAGTTTGTGAAGGTTCGGGTTGAGCCTCACGCAGCTGAAAGCGTGAAAAACCACGACTAGTGGAAAGAGGCGGTGCTCGAGCGGGAGTCGGTCCAAGTGTGGGCTAGCCTCAACGCGTGGACTAGGGAGACCGCAAGTCTCCAACACCACGGAAAAACATCGGTTGTCCTTGTCTCTTTACATTCAAGTATTTACCTTTTTGCATATCTATCGATTGCTTGATTGTATTAGGATTGTTTAGTATAATTGATTGTTCAATTTAGCAATTCTAGTTTTAGAGACATAATTTAGCTAGTGCACTAGTGAGCCTTGTTGATTTAGGCTTTAATTGTCAAAACCTAGATTATCGCCCGCATTATAATTGAGTAGGTTTTGACATAGGGTTGATTAGAGCGTAATTGTTTAGTGAAGCGATCGAATTCCAGAATCGCCTATTCACCCCTTCTAGCGCATCTCGACTTTACACCAATGACCATCGCGGATGGCATTGAGGGGGACGAGGCTCAGGCGCAAGCACGCTTGCAAGAGGCCGCGGAGCGCGTCGTCAGCATGATGACGGCGGAAGCCCCGGACCTTGGCGCGGCAGCGGAGATGGAGCCAGAGGCCGAAGATGATGGCAGGGGCATTGAAGTCGTCAACGGTGACTGATGGCCCGGGCCGCCTTCTTTTATTTTCTTCTTTATTCCTATTTTTGTATGCCAGAACAATATCAGTAACTGTAATGAAGTTGGCATATTTTGGTTTCACCTGGACATGTTCATCTGTTTACGTTTTTTATACGCTTGCTCAACTCAATCTTCGGGCGATCAGCCCCTAGCCTTGTCATAACACGAACCTAAGCACTAGGTTAGGTCGACACTTACGCATTTCTTGAGTGATTGCAATATTGCAAATAGGAATTGTGCAAAGTATGCAGAATGTAGACGAGCAAAGTCTTATGTTTATGCATAAGGGTGTCACTGACTCTTGTCCTTTTGGAACTTATATTCCTGTGATCTCTTGGAACTTGACCGCAGCGTTGCGCGACAATGAGGTGAGCTTACGGGAGCGGTACCGGGCCTACGGTGCTCGCAGAGACAGCCAGCGGGACTTCACGGAGTTAACCCGGGTGTACAGGCCGCGTTTGAGTCACCGTGCCACACTCGCACTCCCAAATCCGCTGCTTTTATTACTGCATATTTAGGCGCTTCCGTTTATCAGCAAGGAGCCATTGGGTTATGAGAGCCAGTGACAACCATGCATAATTCAACCCAACAAGGTACAAATGTGGAAAATAAGTTGGTACTGTCAAGGTGAACAACTTATCTTTGCCATAGGCCCTTCAGGCGACCCGGCCTCACTTTGATCGATCACGTAAAGCCAACACTTTGGTGAGCAGGGCGTGGTCGCCCACCTGATAGTCGGATCCACACGTGGGCTTTTCGCTAGGCGAGCAGGGCATGATTACTTGCCCGTTTGCTAGCAGGCCCACGCTGACCGCCACCCGATGGGCGAGGCATAGTCGCCCACCGCTTTCGCCCGACCGCCACGGGTTGTCATCTACCGCTGAGCTACAAAGCGCTTGACACTTCATCTGCATGGGTCAAGATGGCTCTTGAAACACAAGTAGGCATTGCACAAAACATGCGAAAAATATATTAAGGGACGTAAGTCCTTGCTGGTATGTCTGGTCCCTTTCTTTGGGACTTAAGCTCTTGTGGACGCGGGGTATATTCGCGACTTGCGTGGTATGGGAGCGAGGTTCCTAGGAGGGATATCGGGCTTATGTGCTCACGGAGACAGTCATCGGTGCTTCGTTGAGCCGAGCCGAGGTGTGTGGGCCGCGTTTGAGTCACCGGCCAGTTCGCTCGTCGCCTGTCCGTCAAACAAGCTAAGGCCGGAGTCACCACGGGATCAAGACAGAGCGACCAAATCACTAGAGCATACGACATCCCCATAAGCTTTCCCACGGTGGGACAAGCAAGGAGAATAAAGCAAAAGCTCTTTAAGTAAACAACTTTGCTAATCACCGGTATCACTTAGGCCGTGGGGAAAATTCATCCATACAACCGGTCAAAGCGAACCGCTGGGAACTTACAGCTTTTTAGGGGTAAAACTTTCGCAACAACTCCACGTTGAAGGAGTTGGCCAGCTCTTGATCATCCTTGGTAGCCAATCAGACCGCCCCGGGTCGAGATACTGAGACCATCTTAAAGGGGCCCTCCTAGCGGGAAGACAGTTTATGGAGCCCAGCATGCGTCTGGATTTTACGCAAGACCAGGTCGCCAACTATCAGTGTTCTCTCGGAGACCCGGGCGGTGTGGTATCGCCTGAGGCTTTGTTGGTATCGGGCGGCGCAGAGGCTACCCCACACGCACCTCCTCGGAAGGTTGACGTCGTCACCACGGCGTCTTTTTTGTCCTTCCCTCGCTGAGCGCCGAGACGCTGTGGCGAGCCGAACGACAACTTCGAGCGGGAGGGCGGCCGGTCAGTCAGAGACTAGGAAGAAGAGGCGTTCGCCATCGCCGCCGGGTGTGGTTTGGGCGACCACAAGACTGGCAGGAGCTTCTTCCATCCATCGTGCCCCTCGCTTATGGAGCCGTCGAATGCTCGGTCTTCAAGCCCCTCAATACCATAGCATTGGCACGCCGCCAGGCCATTGCACTTGGATGGGCCACCAAAGCTAAAGCATACCTTGGTACCCATCTCTTGCGAATTCCAAGGAAGTCGCGCTAGTGAATTGAGTGCCATTGTCGGTGATAATGCGATTGGCGACTCCAAAGCGGGTGAAGATCCTGTGGATGAACTTGATAGCAGTGGAAGCCGTGATGGCATATACTGCTTCGGCTTCGACCCACTTGGTAAATTTGTCGATGGCATGAATAAGTGGGTGAAGCCCCGTGGCGCCAGCAGAAATGCCGAGGATGTCGGCCCCATCTCGCAAACGGCGAGAGAGCGGGATGGTTTGCGAGCTTGGCTGGTCGGTTGAATTTGCTCGGCGAAGAATTGGCATGCTTCGCACCTCTTCATCGACGCATAAAGCGATTCTCGAGGGCGAGGGCCAATAAAATCCTTGGCGGAACACTTTGCCAACAAGCGCCCCACGGACATATGGCTCCCGCACATACCTCCATGGATATCGGTAGTAGGGCGCCCTCTTCCCGAAGTGATGCACTTTAGAGGATTCGTTTACGCTTTCGCCTTGCCAGATAGGTCCCCGTCCCACCGTGAGAGTAGCACTTGGCCTTTCGTGCTATCTTTTTCAGCAGAGGCATCATCGCTCGGGGATCTCTCGGTCCCCGCAGAAGGCTAGGATGGGGTCCATCCATCGACCCTCCCGATCAAGAGCGGCGATCACACCGGTGATCGCCGAATCGCACTTGGGCCACAAGTTTTCCCGAGTGTCAAGACGGCTGCACCGTTGCCCTCTCAAGGTGAGCGGGCAACGACGGCCATACCGCCCTCCCGTGTGGAGCGGGGCGACGACGGCGGCGAGATCCTGCCCTCCGCGTGAGCGAAGCAGCGACGACGGTCGTGAGAGTCTTTCTTTAAAGACTCCGGCCGAGCGCGAGGGTTCTTGAAGAGGCTAAGCCGTGAAATCTGCCTCGCCAAATGGTTGTCGCGTCGAGGGATATGGATATATCCCAGTCCTTCAAAATGGCGCTCCATTTTCCTGACCTCCGCCAAGTAGGCGACCATGGTAGGATCAAAGCATTGAAATTCCTTCCGCGCTTGATTGATGACCAGCAGGGAGTCGCCTTTAACTTGAAGGCCGACGCCCAAATACGGGCGCAGCATTGACAGCCGTAGGCTTCATATTCAACAATGTTGTTGGTGGCCTTGAAGTCAAGGACGACCATGTATTGGAGGATGTCACCGGTCGGGGAGACTAGAACCACTCCAGCCCCCGTGCCTTCGAGCCTAAAAGAGTCGTTGAAAAACAAGGTCCAGGGGGAAGGCGCGGGTGCTTCTTCAGCTTCAGGAGCGGCGGGAGTCCACTCGGCAGCGAACTCCGCCAACTTCTGGCTCTTGATGGTGGTGCGGGGTACAAATTTGAGACAGAATTCCCCCAGCTCCACCGACCACTTGGCATCGACCTACCGCCTCCCGGACAGGAGGATTTCTCAGAGAGGATAAGCGGTGACCACTTGTAATCTCTCGCCCTTGAAAGTGGTGCTCAACTTCTGGCGCCACGGGATGGCGTGCAACATCTTGTGCGCTTGAGGGTATCTAGCCTCGCTCTGTGCAACACCTTCTTGATGTAGTAGATCGGCTCGGATGCCCTCCTCTCCGCCACCGATCAAGACGCTCACCACCACTTGTAGTAGCGATGTCTGAGCAAGCAGGCGATTCGCCGGGGCGACCAGTACTAGTGGGGAGGAGAGGTACTGCTTCAAATCTTCAAATGCTTGTTGAGCCTCCTCGGTCCACTCGAAGTGGTTCGTCTTCTTCAGTAGCTTGAAAAGAGGCAGGCTTCTCTCTCCTAGTCGGGCGATAAATCGCCCGAGGGAGGCCAGGCGACCAGCCAAGCATTGCACTTGCTTGAGTCGAACGGGCGGCTTCATGTGTTCGATGGCCGCTATCTTGTCAGGATTGACCTCAATGCCCCGCCTGGACACGAGGAACCCTAACAGCTTTCCGGAGGGTACGCCGAACACTCACTTCTCGGGGTTGAGCTTCAAACGATTCTTCGGGAGGTTGACAAAGATTTCCTCGTGTCTTCAATCGGTCTTCGCTTCTTTCTCACTTTCACGACCAGGTCATCGACGTACACCTCAAGGTCAGCGCCCTATCTGTGGGACGAAAGGTGATATGCATGTAGCGCTTAGTAAGTGGAACCAAAGATTCTTTAACCCAAAAGCCA
The DNA here is from genome assembly GCA_036346375.1 of Guadua angustifolia. Taxonomy (NCBI): domain Eukaryota; kingdom Viridiplantae; phylum Streptophyta; class Magnoliopsida; order Poales; family Poaceae; genus Guadua; species Guadua angustifolia. The sequence goes on along the minus strand of JAYEVE010000465.1, from coordinate 52,590 downwards.
TTCTAACATAACAAAGAGACACCCATGGGTGTTACAAAAGCGTTTTCTTCGTTTTCTGCCGCCATGCTAATCTGATGGTACCCAGAGTGCGCATCCGAAGCCGCAAAGAAATCACATCCCGCAAAGGAATCGATAATGAGATCGACTTACGGCGGGGATAAGGGTCCTTCGGGCAGGCCTTGTTGAGGTCGGTGAAATCAACGCACATCCGCCACTTCCTGTTGGACTTCTTGACGAGCACAAGGTTGGCAAGCCACTCAGGATGAGAGACTTCCCGGATGATCTCCGCGCGCAACAGCTTCTCTACCTCCTCCCGAATGGCATCTTGGCGCTCCAGTGCTTGGCGCCGGATCTTTTGGTGAACCGGACGCACCTCAGGGAGCATAGTTACCGGTGCTCGATCACCTCCACAGGACCCGGTCATATCGAGACGGTTGCCGGCGAACACGTCGGAATTAGCCCGAGGAAGATGACGAAGCGTGTTTCTATTTATACCGAGTGGCGCCAGGAAGGCGGACTTCTGGGCCTGCCGCTCGTGGAGACCACCTTTACCTTGCGGCCGAGCGAGCGAGTGCGGTCTACACGAGGGTTCAAAAGGCGACATCAGTCGGCTTCCCATAGGTGACACCGGCCAGGTCTAATGCATGCTTGTGGCAGCGCAAAGCCTCTGACCTATCCACCCGAATGGTTATGGGGCCACCAGGCCCTGGCATCTTCACCACCATGTAGCCATAGTGGGTTGCTACTATAAACTTGGCCAAAGCAGGTCGATTAAGTATGGCATTGTACGGGAGGTCGAATCGGCTGACTTGAAGTCGACCAAATCTCGTCTGGTTGCTTTCCTCCCGAAGGTGACAAGAAGCGCACCTAGCCAGGGGACCATACCCCCACAGAGACTCGCCAGAGAAAAGCGGAGCAGGCCTACGCTCTGGTTTGGCACCGAGCGCTGAAAAGCTTCAAAAGACGAGGTTGATGGAACTCCTCCGTCCATCAAGCCTTCGGCGAGCCTCACGTTCCGGATCATAGGGGAAGCCACAATCGGAAGGTGACCTACACCGGCGGTGCTCTCAGGGTGGTCAGCTCGACTGAAGGTGATCGGCTCCTCCGACCACTTGACATCAAACGCCACGCCGAACTTCGGTCGCGTGTACAGACCTCCCTTCTCAACCGCTTGTATGAAGCGTTGGAGGGATAGGTGGACGAACCACCATGAATGTATACCACAGCGCGATCACTTTCTTTGGAAGGCCAAGGCAGGGGTCTTACGTCTTGGTAAATGCGTCGCAGAGAGCGCTCCTTGAGCCGCCGCTTGACCATCTTGTTCACAACCCGGCAATCATCCAGGCCATGAGAATTGTGCAGTGAATTGAAGCGAAGGGCTCGCCCTCCTTTTCCTCGCGGCGATGTTCGCCTCGACCACGGTGGTCACCACGGCCTCGGCGATCGTCCGCGCCATCCGCAGCGTCGCGCTTCAGCGGTAAGGCGTCTTGGCGTTCACGCTTCGCGGCGAGATCCACGGTCTCGGTAGTCTCGCGTTTCTGCGGCTTCTTGCCTGCAGGACCGGGCCCCTCGAGGTCCCAGCCTCATCCCCACCGCGTCCTCGCACGGCGCCAGATGTCAGACCCCGAGCCTTTGCCGCCGGCGCGCACTTGTGCGCCAGGGAGAAGAGCTCGGAGGTGGTGGCGATGTTGCGGGTCGCCATTTTTTCCCGCATCTTGCGATCGCGAACGCCTCTTCGGAAGGCGATGACGACCGATTGCTCCGAAATCCAGGGAATCATGTTGCGACAGTAGCAAAATCGCCGAATGAAGTCGTGCAACGACTCCCCTGTTTCCTGCTCGAGGGCATGGAGATCGTCCTCCACGCCCGGCTGTGCGAAGGAGCCTTGGAAGTTGGCGACGAAAAGGCTACACAACTCCTCCTACGAGTGTACCGATCCTCGCGGGAGGTTCAACAGCCAGGACGGCGGACCCCGTCAAGGCCGTTGGGAAATGGTTGGCCATAGCCTTTCCAGACCCGCCAGCGGCACGTACCATAGTGGTGTAGATCTGCAGAAACTCCTCCGGGTTGGTGGTGCCGTCATACTTCTCGATGGAGGCCGGGCGAAACATTTCGGGCCACACCACGCGGCGCAGCCGTTGGGAGAACGCCTGGCATCCGACGCCGTAGGGGGGATCCTACCATCCTCCCTGACCCCGGCCCAGAAACCATGCCGGGGAGGGCAGACCATGGCTCCCCAACGAGTTGGAGGAGCGGACCTCCTCCTCGCTCTGAAGGTGAGAGTTATGAGAGGAACTCTCACCCCAGGGGCCATCCGTCCGTTGCGAGTGCGGCGACGCTGCAGGTGATCACGTAAATCACCGCCGGCGCCGGAGCTCTAGATGGGCCCTCAGGTCCCCACGACTCCTCGCGGAGCTGGGACATTCTTCTTGCATGCCCTTTCCTTTACTCTGGCCCGCCTGGCCAGAGCGCTTCTTGCTAGGGCGGCTGGAAGTTTGCGTGCGCTCTACGGGCACCCTTGGTCGAGGGAAACTGACGGTCTCAGACTGGTCGGGCATCCCTACGCAGAGCTGAGCCGCGTCCACGAGGCCCGCAATATCCCGCAGTCACGGCGTGGCCGGGGTGTCTCCTGCGAGTTCCACCGGAGGGTGGTCCAGGAGGAGACGAACAACAAGCAGGTTCTGGGCCGGAGTGGCGGCCTCCATGGCCAGCCGACGCCAACCGAGCTCGGCCACCATCAGGGGTGCCACCACCCTCTGCAGGGCGGCGTGGCGATCCTCGTCCGGCGAGAGTGCCGGGACATGTTCTGGGTGCTCGCTAGCCTCGCCACCTCTTGTCACGCGCAGTGTGAACCCGCCATCACCAGATGCAAGGTCCTTTCGGACGGAAGGCCGAAATCCACCGGAGAGATGGCGGATGAGCCAACCACTAGCCCCCTACTTGGCGCCCACCACCGTTTCACGACAAGATCCCGTCAATGAACAGAGTAGCTACTCCCTAGACGGAAGATATGGTTCGGTAGAGGGCATCTTCATGGCTAGAAACCCTAATGTCTCTCAACGATAGATCTGGGAATTAGCAAACCAGTGGACACCACGATTTACCTAGGTTCAGGCCCCAAGCTTGGGTAATAGCCCTACGTCCTGCTAGCTCTTTGTTGAGGAAAGGAGGAAGTATTTACAAGGGTTCTTCTATGTCTGCCTCAGTCGATCAACCGATCCCCTCTTCCCTATGCACCAAGGCGCCCTTATATAGACGTGCCAGCCTGGGCAAGGGAGAAGGTGGCGTTATACTTATCTACAACACATTAATTATACCCATCATTCCAGCTTCCACGTCGACCCACGACTCATTTATTACACACGCCTCCGTGGCCTTGTCTCTCGAACCTCATTTAATGTCGGAGAGAGGCCTCGCCCGGTCCACCCGGGACAGGACGCTCCTGCGACCGGTTGGTAAGAGGTGCCAGAGGGATGAACCGTCGTCGTGTCGAAAGCAGAATCCGCCACAATTAATGACCCCGACACGAGGTGCTAGTGGAGGGAAACTTTGAGGTGAAGCCTTCCCCTCATTCCTTCGGGTACCTTCGTGACCTGACAAGGGGGGCCCGAACGCCCGCCCACTTCGCTAAAGCGCCACGCTGCCGCCGCCCGGCGGCGAAGCGTGATCGCCAGTCGCTTTCGCCGAGGCCACGTGGGCTCCTCGGCAAGGTGGCGTGATCGCCGGCCTTACCGCCAGGCACCACGCAGCCGCCACACCCGCGAGGTGTGATCGCCAGCGCTTCGCTAAAGAAATGCGGGCTCTTCGCCCGGCCGCCCTTGGCGCCACGCTTCGCCGCCAGCGAAAGCGTGATCGCTAAACCGCTTCGCCGAAACCCACATAGGCTCTCGCCCGGCAAGCGGCGTGATCGCCGGCCGCCGCCAGCGCCAGCCGGCCGCTTCGCTTCGAGCAGCGAGCATAATCGCCAGTCGCTTGCTAAAGGCCATGGGCTCCTTGCCGTGCGGCGTCTGGCGTGGTCGCCAAACCGCCGCCAGCGCCACGCTGCCTTCGCCCGAAAGCGAGCATGATTGCGAACCGCCGCCAGGGGCCACGTGGGCTCCTCACCCGGCGGGCAGGGCGTGATCGCCAGACTGCTCGCCAGGGCGCCAAACTGGGCCAGGCCACCTCTTGGGCCGGCTACTTTTACGGTGGAGAGGGTACCCTGGTGCAAAGTACACCGACAACAGACATGCGTCTCGATCGGTACGACCTAGGGAGCTCCTTGTTGGGGACCTAGCCCTAAGACGAATTCAGGGCTCGTCCAACACCAACAAGTTATCCTTGCGGTGGGAGGGCCCCTATAGAGTTGTTTCAATAGAACACACGGAGGCTTACTAGCTAGCGATGCCCGATGGCAGAGAGCTCTCTAGCTCATGGAACATTGACCAGCTTCGAAAATTCTATATGTAACACCTTTACCTCAAATTTCAATAAAGCTGTCGTTCAATTGTTATGTTGGTCTTTGCGCCTTTTCTTCATTCCACACTTTGTGCTGATTCGAGTTCGGGAACTCTTTCAATCCGACCCGCATTCAAGCGTGCTTGCTCTTGGTCCGAACATTACGAGCTTGAATCTCTTCGCATCCCAGCTCCCCCTGTGCCAGGGTTCGAACCAAAGCTCGTAATTGCGACCATCGAGCAAGGCACAAGTTGTGGTCGGGATTCGAAAGTTGTTGTAGGTGTGAAAACCAAACATAAACGAGGGGGTGGACGTCGGCCGTTTAACGGGCAGCGTCCTGAGTGAAAATGACACGGGGGTTTTATCTGAGTTCGGGGTCCGAGAGGACCGCCTACTCTGTCGGCGAGCCTCTGAGGCGGCCTTGGCGCAGGCCAGCTGAGGGCTCGTCAGTTCTGTAGTTTCCTTTATATTGCTCAAGAGAGCTCATCCTTTACAAATGAGGAGGGAGGGGGTATTTATAGGGTTCGTGGCCTGCACAAATGACCAAAATACCCCACAAGAATGACTAGCCTATGGATACAAAAGAGGGGTAGTGTCGCCTTTTGGTACAAATGACCGAAATACCCATTATAAGGATAACTAGTCTACTAGTACAAGTGAGGGGTAGCATCGTCCTCCGCTGGCAGGCTGCAGTCTCTTGATCGGTTTGCTGCACTATCGGTAGTTCTTCAGGTATTCTCCAACAAAAGTCTAACCTAGAAATGACCCTAACGCTTTCGACCCTAAGTTTTTCCTCATACGCCTGTGTTGTGCCTCCTGTAGGCTTCTTCTCGATCTTGCAGGTCGTGACTTTTCGCATGTTTTTAACCTTGCGCCCAAGGCCGGTGTTGCTCGACCTTGGTCACAACAGGGGCTAGACGAGGATACGCTACAGACAAAAGGGCTAAGTGCACGATTAAAAACTAGAATCTCTTGATCGAAAAATCTTGAGCAGACAAAGACTCTAGCTCCTTCTGCCAAAACGATGTTGTTCCATTAAACTTTTGTCTTACAAAAAGTAATGCATACATGTAAGAAGATTTAAACCTATCTACAGGTCGGCCATCCGCGTGTGAGCTTCTCTTGCTCGAGCTCGGTGACCTTGGCCCTTAGGGTCGACAGCTCGCCTTGGAGTCGAAGGGCTTCGGTGGCAGCGTTGGCGGCGCGACGTCGCTCTTCTTGAAGTTGGGCCAGGGCGCTTTTTGCCGCCTTGCTCGCCCGACCCAGCTTCTCCTCGAGCTCCTAGACCTTGGCTTCAAGCTCGGGGGAGGCCCTCACGGGCAAACCGCTGTGCAGAGTGACCTTCTTGACTCCTCGGTCTTGGCTCGCTCGGTGTCGAGCGCCTTGGCCGATCGCGCACGCTCTTCTTCAATGGCCTTGTTCGCAAGGTCGCGCTCGGTGGCGATGGCCCGCTGGAGCTCGGATGTGTGGGAGGCCTCGAGCGCCTTCATCGCTCACGGGAGGCCGCAAACTCATTTGGAGTGGGCTGCGCCTTACATGCGACCTCACTTTGCTTCGACCTCTAAGGTCTCGATGAGCTTGAAGCGCTGCGCCTCCTGTTCCTCCACCACGTTGAGAAAGATCTTCAGCGTGTCGGCGTGAGTCTGGAGACCCTGCAGCCCTTGGGCCATGGAGCCGATGGCCTGCGGGGTTCAAAAGATTAACCCAGCCCTTGTCAGAACCAATAAGAAAGGAAGAATCGAGCTAAGATATTGACAATGGTGTAAGGAGACTTCATACCTGGTTAAGCTGGCCTTCGAAGGTCACGCAGGTGTACTCAACGGGCCTGCTCCCAGACGACCCTGGCGTAGTGTTGTCCACTACCGTCGTTGGGTTGCTTGGGCAAGGCCCTTCGGGCACTCCACCGGGGGCGGCCTCGCTCCAGGACGCTCCCTCAGGAGGGCTCAAACCGCCCTTGGGCTCGGTCTTGGCGGCTGCATTGGTCTTGTCCTCCGCGGTCAGGGCATCTCTGGTCCCCTCCCCCGTGGAGGTCCTGACCTTGTCCTCAGCGCGCCCTTCCGTGCTTGTCCTAGCCGAACCGTGTTCGGTCTCGACTGCTAGGGACGCCCTGACCTCGATGGTTGTGGCGGCCTCGGCAGGAGCAGCTTGGGTGGCCTCGGCCGCCGTGGCCGAGGCATCCCGAGTGTCATCCTCTACAGCGACCTCAGGCTGGCCGCCGCTGGCCTCGGTGTCCATGGTGTCGACCACGTCGCCTTCGCTGACAGCGGTCGAGACCTCGTCCTCGATCGGGTCGTCGACTCCTTGGTCGAACTCGCCGGGTGCGACCCAACCACAATGGTCGGCGGGCGCGACCTGCCTCGCTTCTTCGGTGGGGGACTAGCTCAGGGAGGTCTCCTCTTCCTCCTCCTCGAACTCGGTCTCGCCCTGAACAATAGCCATGGTCAAGAGGGGCAAGGGCTGAGTTTGAGCCTGCGATAAGAAAAGAATACTAAGCTGAAGGTAGAGGGGAAGATTTGGTAAGCGAAAAGATAACGACGTACCCGAGTTTGTAGCCTCCGCCTCGCAGGGGGCTGGTGAGGGTCTTGGCGTCCCGAGGGCGAGGAGGCGTCCCTTTCTCGGGAGCCTCGGGTTCCAGACCTCGAAGCCTGCGGTGGCTCCAGGTCCTCCGTCGAAACCCTGGCGACGGCCGCAGCGCTCTGCTGCTGCGAGGAGAAAGATATGTTAGAAGGCAAAAAAGCACGAGCAAAGTACTTGGGGGCTCGACCAAGGAAACTCACCATTGCGCGGTCGCCCCATTTGACATGCTGCTTCTTCGGGCCTTTGCCACCCGCTCCGTCCGGGGCTGGCCTCTTGCTCGCCTTCTTGCCCTTGTTTGCCCCAGGTAGAGGCAGCATTCTCTTTGCCATTTCAGACAATTCTTGGTTGTCCTGCGGGCACATCAGTGGATCAAGGAAGGGCCTAGGCGTATGTAAGCCAAGAGACTTGGTCCAGGGTGACTTACCTCGGCTTTTCGGTGCAGCACATTCCTCGAAACGAGGTCGTCGACGGTGTAGTTGTGCGCCGCCTTCCCGAACATCTCGTTCATTCTGGCGGTGATCCAGGACTCCTTCGGCGCTGCTAGGGAGACAAGTTCGTCAAAGGAACCCAAGGATCAGAACTCGAGCAAGCTCCAGAGCAGAAAGACTTACCAGACGTCCCTTCACGGGTGAGGTCGTCGCGTCCTTTAATCTCAAAGAACGGGTGCATCCTCTTCCGCAGAGGGAACACCCGGCTCCTCAGAAAGTCGTTGGCAATGGCCTGCCCGGTGAGGCCACGCGAGGCGCAGATGTGGATGGCGGCGATGGCCTCCTGGTCGAACTCCAGGTTGTCCGCTTCCGGGGTCTGCTTCTTCCCGGTGATGGGGGTTCCGTCGTACGCCAAACGCCGTCTTCGCCCCTCTTTAGGTAGAACCATCGCTCGGTCTAGGGACCGAGGGAATCCTTAGATCGATTTGAGGGAAGGACCAAGGGAGCCCCGCCCGTAGCCAGAAGTAGAAGCATCCGACCATGGGGTCCTTCTCGGTGCGGAATATGGAGAAGCGAAAGAAAAGAGGGGGTGGGAATAATCCCAAGGAACCCCTCACACAGATGAGAGAAGATGGAAAGGAGAAGGATGAAATTGGGAACCAGATTGATAAGCTCGATTTCACATTGAGCGAGAACTGCTGCAAGGAAGTTACTCTCCGGCGTCCGCAAGCCGAAGAGCATGTAGTGCTCCGTGCTGACGAGCTCGTCGTCCCGTGGCTGCGGCTCGGTCTCTCCACCTGGCAGCCGCCACGTCGCTGGGTCCAGCAGTCCCAGGCTCTCGAGCTCTTTCATCCTCGCCGCCGACAAGGAACTCTTTCCGAGTTTGGCCATGGCGGTTGAGGGGGTGTTTGGTCGACAGAAGAAGAAGGGCTCGAGCGAAGGGTTAGGAGGAAAAGACTGCAAGAGGGTCGAGAGTTTTTCGAAGTTGCAAGAGGCTCGGGTTTTATAAGCCCAGAATGCTGCTGGCCGGAGGTTAGGGCATCTCAAAAGGTGCACCGGTCAGGCGATTCGACAGGTGCAATTAAAGATCAAGCGGCGGGACCGAAGCGTCGCAGACGGTTCCGCTGCTCGATTGTGTCCGTACCGGAACTTTGAAGATCAAGGGGTGCCAGATGTAACGACGCCAAAGCCCATTCATAGGTCTCCGTTCGACCTCGACTTTGAATATGGAGTTTCCAGAAGACCGTCCCCTCTGTCCATTCTAGGAGGATCGAGGTCGACCCAAGTACTTGCCACGACCTTGAGCCTCGAGGGCTAGCTGTCGGGGACTGAGGAGTCTCTAACAGTCAACAGCGATCAAGCAGGTCCCTAGCTCGGGCGAAAGGCGTGGGACTTCGACCACGACCTAAGCCGCACCGATCCCCGCACGACCTCGAGCTTGGGGAGTGGGGATTCAACTCTCGCACGACCTCGACCTTGGCTTAGAGGTGTACGCTTACTCGACAGTTACCAAGACTGGGAATCTCGGAGTTAAGGCGGACGTGGACGTGAGATCCGGGACAGTTGCAGCACGTTCTCAATGCGCACCATACACTACTCCGGGAATCTCTCCCAGCTGTTTCTGGTAACGGCTGGGAGGGGTATAAAATCCCCTGAAGCAAAGTGGCAAAGGAGACGACATCAACACACAAGCAATAGGACAGTAGCCATAGCCAGAGCACTCAAGCTTGAGCTGTAAATCACCTCTGTACTCAAAGATAGTGAGTTCCTCCGCCTCAGGAGAAGTAGTTGAGGTCGCGTCTGGTCCCGAACGGCTCCTGCTCCTGGCACGGCTCCAAGAACTACTCCTGCTTCGAGTACGGCTCCAAAAACTGTTCCAACGTCGGATTTAGCGCAACAAAAGGAAACCAGTAAATAAAGGAATAAAAGCACACAAAAGAGAGAACGAAATTTGAATAGGAGAGAGAATGGTCGGAAACGGGACAAAAGGGTATTTTGGGGATTTTGGAAATTTTAGGGACTATACTTAGCGGAATGGAGATCATTTTTGGACTCAACGGCTCAAACTAGTCAAGAATATGTATTTTGGGGCATTTTTGGATTTTTGGATTTTTTTGAATTTTGAATTTTTTTGAATTTTTAAATGATTTTTTGGATTTTAAATAAAATTAAATCAAAATATCAAATAAAATTCGAAAATAAAATTGATATCGGGTCAAGCCTGATGAATCGGGCTTAGCAATGTGCGCCCACGGCCACGCTTAGGCCAACCACAGCGTTGAGCACCGACAGAGGGGCAGCATGGCGGCAACTGGTTGGTGGGTCCCCACGGCAGAGAGACGAAGGGGGAGCGCGGTGGCATGAGCAGTGAAGGTCGCTGCAGACGGCGAAGAAAGAAATGGCGCGGGCGGAAGAGAGCTCGGGAGGGGGAAAGAAGTGGCGAGGGAGGGAAAAGGCTCACCAGCAAGCTTGGAGCGGGGGGGAATCGGGGCTTAGGGGGGTATTTATAGCCGCGAAGCGAGGAGAGAAGAGGGCACGGCGACGAGCTCGCGTGTGGGGAGGCGAGCGACTCGGGCGTCTTGTGGAAGAAAAAGAGGAGGCCAGTGGCGGGCGCGGCAAGGCGGGGCAACACAGCCGGGCCAGAGGGGACGGAGGCGCGACAGGCGGCAGGAGCTAAGGCTAACTGGGTAGGAGTTGGACTGGGGCGCGTGGGAAGGTGTGCCGCGGAGGCAGCCGAGAGGGGAGAGCGGCCCACGGGGCGCGGGGCGAGGCCTAGGGGAGGGAGCAGGCCAACAAGCCTAGGGGAAAAAGATGGATCGGAGCGGGGAAGAGGGAGAAGAGGCTGGGCCGAGGAGGGAAGGCGATTCCCAAAAAGGAAAGCGGAAAGCGAGGAGATTTTCCAAAAACGGAATTTTTTACAAATAAAAGCCAAATAATATCAAATAAAAATCCAGAAAATTCAAATAAATTTGAATAAAATATTCTATTTTTTGGGGTATTTCAAAAGCTGTCGTGTCACACCTCAATGATCAGATTGAAGAGCAAGTGGAGCGATCAGGCTCGTACATCCTACCCCACTGCATGGGCCTCAACAATCAGGGCCCCAAATTTTACATGCGTCTCAATTGAAACAACTGTTCATCTGTCCATCTTGACATTACAAGTTGACAACGGAGTAGCATGACTAGACAGGCATGAGACAACGGTTTTATTTTTTTCTCCATACATAAATGTGACCTTGAAATATTTTGTGGTGCTATAAGCCATCGGCTAATATATGATTTTTTTTGAAGAAAATCATGGAGGGATCTAAACGTAATTTCATTTTCCTTTGAGCCCAACAAGCTAAAAACCGATTTCTTATGACTTAAACGCAATTCTATTTTTCTTCAGGTCTATTTTATTAAAAACCGTTAGGAGACCCGAACGTAAACCGCGGAGGAATCTAAATGTATTTTTGGTTTGTTGGTCTATTTTGTCAAAAACCGGCCGAATGACTTAAGCGTAATTTTGAATTTTTTGAAAGACCTTTTCACGAGGGAGCGACGTAGCACAGCTAGTTGGCCTCCAATTCCCCCGTTATACATAAAGGGTTGCATTTACTTGCGAAATTTAACTCCTCTCCTCTAATTCTCCTCCTCCCAACTAATTAGCTATTTTCCAAAACAATCCCACTATTGGCGATGAATCGATCCACTCTACTCTTATCTATTTATTTTGTGTTTCTTTGTGAACTCAGGCACCCAATTATTCGTTTTATTCTCCTGTTATTTTGAACTTTGGCCGTCTATTAGGCTCCAGAGCTGCGTTTCAAGTAAAAGTTAAACAATCGTTTAGAGTTTCAAGACTTGTTTTTAGCAGGATTAATTCTCTGATGGAATTGTATTACAGTTGTAATATTCAGTGATTCTTTCGTAATTGTTTTTTCTTAGATGTAAGGGCTACTTTCATATTTAGCACAGACCCTCGATTTATGAGGTACGGTCCTGGGAGCAACGCAGCCTTTTTTTTTTTAACTTTAGAGGGTGAGAATAACGAGCTGCAGACGAATGATAGAAGCAAACAATGAGCATATGGCAGGACAGGTCCGTAGACAGGATTGAGAAAGCGTAAAATAGAAAACATGAAACAATATATACCCCGAATTGACGTAGAAGTACTATTAAGTGCCACCGGATGGATGTTACACGAAGAACGATGTGGACAATCTACATACCATTAAAAGGGGGATCAGGAGGGGAGATAGAATAAAATAGAAGAACACTGGGTTTTCAGGAAGATCGTCCATAAAACGTTGGTTCAGGAGCAAAAACAGAATAGATAAAATAGAAGGACACTGGCTTCTGGGGGAGAGCATATATGATAGAACAAAGGAAACAACTTCTTATAAACGATACGACAATATCCTATACTAATTAGTGATGATGCAGAACACATACCATGGGTAGGACAGGCGCATTGAGAATCTGATGTGATCATAGCGTCCATACAGGATGACTACACCATGGCTACAAAAGAGATAACTAACGAACTATGATAGCCCATCCTTCTGGACAAAGACGAATATCTTCAGATAGAAAAAATTTAGCATATGGAAAGGAAACTATAACGCAGGATCGAGATGGTGCAAGACATATGTATCGCGCCTTAGTTCAACTGTAGTACCGTAGGACATAAGATTTTCCTGAGCCAATTGATCACAGCGTATAGGGAGCTCGCGGGGCAACACGGAAGTACACATAGGTAAAAGAGCAAACACTGATAGTCTTACAATTCGAGGCTAGAGAATCAATATAAGAACAAAAGCGAGAGAGGAAACCTTTGTGGATGTAACTGCGGCAGTTAGGAAATAACTATAAAAACACATAGGCAAAAGAGCAAACATTGATAGTCTTACAATTTGCGGCTAGAGAATCAATATAAGAACAAAAGCGAGAGAGGATACCTTTGTGGATGTAATTGCGGCAGTTAGGAAATAACTATAAAAATCATGTTATCCTATTCTGTCGTACATACATGCGAGAGCAAAAACCGAAAAAGCAAACCTTCAAGCATGTATCAGTTTAGTTCTGAACCAAACCTAGAGTATCAGTCAGTTGCGAACATAATGCAGACTATGAACCAAACAATGAACCAAACTAATTGAGGGAATCCACAGAGGAAAAATCGGTAAGCAGAGATACAGATAACAATAAAAACTGACACCAAGGGATACGGAAATAGACATGCACACATACATAACATAATAAACATTGCTCGGGTAAACAATGGCAAAAATAGACATTAATCAACATGGATAAGAGCAAAAATTAACGTCATGGATAATAGGCAGATACATATACATAACATCAAGGGATATGGAAAATAGCTAGTCACACATATATGACATAATAAATATTGCTCAGGTAAACAATGGAAAAAACAGACACCAATAAATACGAATAAGAGTAAAAACTAACATCAAGGAATATGGATAACAGCCAGACATATATATAACATAATAAATATTGTTGGAGAACAGCAAGCATCAGACATATCTCTGAATTGCTGCTCCCTTAGTCTAACAAGAAGAGTACACAGGAAATACGAATAACAGCCAGACACATATATATAACATAATAAATATTTCGTTGCTACCTTCGATCAGCAGGCAGACAAGACGGGTACGGAAGATGCAATCGATACCAAACGATGGAGCGACGTGGACCTGCATGCAACGGGAAAGGACATACGGCGTAAGAACAATAGATCTAGCAAAGCACTGTAGTCTAGCCGGAAGAGGCAAAAGGGAAAAAAAACAAAAACAAAGAACAAAAAAACCAGGGCAATCACAGAGACAGCAGAGCGAGAAACAGCAAATAAATAGGCGCGAATGAAGAATATCCGATCGATCGCAGAAACGGCCATTGATCGCAAGCAACAGCAAAGAGACTATTTTTGATTCAAGTGTTAACGTGCCGGCCATCAGTTTGATGTCACGCATTTAAACGATGTCTTTACCAACTCAGGTAAGGCCTTTGTCGCCAAATAACTACATTCGTTATTCTCAAATGCCATTGTAACGTCCCAAAACAATATAGAGCCAAACCCGGTCAAAGCAGGAGAAAAAAAGGAAGCAGGAGAGCTCACACAACGTGTAGGGAGTCCGCAGATGCAATCGCTAGAAAAAGAATGAGAACACAGGAGCAAGAGCTGAAAGAACTAAACTACTGAGAGGAAAAGTAAAGAGCCGAGCACTGAGCAGAGATCTAGTACGGCAGTCTAAACAGTATGTACAAAGAAAAGGAGAAAATCGCACAACCAAAAGCGAGGATGCCGAAGCAGAAGAAAGGCAAGTGACATCGCAAATGGGTAAGGAAAACACTAAAAGAGTATTTACGCGAAAAAAGCCAAACCAAGGCACAATCGGGGCCAGGCACCACAGACGCACTGGCGAGAACGGACCAACGGGGACGCGCCGTACCAACTGCAGACACGATATTCGAAGGGGCGGAGGGGGCAAGAACAAGCGAGGCGATCGAGACAGCGAGAACGGAACGGCCTAGCCGAACAAAAGTAAACGAACTGAACCTTCGATCCAACGGAACGGGCCAGCTGAAGAAAAGCAAAGAAATTGAACCCTCGACTCGCAAAGAACCGACGGGAAAAAAATCAGCGCCTAAAAATCAGCGGCGGAGTCGGAGCGAAGCGAACGCACCAGGTGAAGAAAATCACCGAACCCACGAATCGTCGACGCACAAAGAGCCGGAACGCCTCGCACAAATGGACGGGGCTGAGGCTGCGCGGGAACACGGAGGGCGCGCGGGAATACAGGTTCTAGGGAAAAGAACCGAGGCGGTACGCTGGCTTCCAGGTACAGCTGGTTTCCAGGTCCTTCGGTGCGTAGTGCGGAAAAGCAGTCAAGCATGGGGGGACAGACCGACAGAGACGCTCCAGAGCCTAACGCAAAAACCCAACTAAGCACAGGACTCCAGATCCTTCCCTGCGTAACGCAAAAAAAACCCAACCAAGGATAGGACAGGACGGTAGCTGACAAAACAGGGCCACAACGCGTACGGGATAACTCCAGAGCTCAGCAAAACTTCACCGCGTAATAGATATATTATTGGATATTGCATCGTCTCGAGCCTCATAACCTATATATTTCTGATTCAAATGCTACAAAATACAGTGGAAAATCGATCCAACTTGTATCTAGTGAAAATTAAACTCTATTTAGATTATACTATGGTTTGTTTTTTTGACAATTTCAGCTTTGAGCCTTTGACTTCTCATGAAAACCGGAAGTTAACCCAAATAACTGGTTTCTCTACAGCTGAAAGTTAAAAGTCAACAACTTATTTGTATTGGAAGAAGTTGAAAACCGAAAGATAGTCTGAGATAGCTTCTCATTTCGATGGGTTAATGTTCTGATTTAGATACTAAAATTGAAAAAAAAATTACCCCTACTACCAAACATAAAATTCCAAACCTCACCCATCTCACTTCATTCCTGACCCGCATCCTCACACCTAAAAAGCCGGCTATCAAATACTAAACTTTCTCAGCTCAACCGTATAGTCTATGAATCATACAATCTAACCGAAAACTACTTATTAAAAGCTATTGCCATGTCAAAGAGAAACAGTGTCTGTATCAAACGGTGCGTATAGCTGGCAAGCGGTGCACTTCTGTGAACATCACCACTTGTTAACTGTAGGTGGCGTGTGCCAGTGGTTAAGTGCTTTGATGATCCTAATGTACGGATCGAAATAATGGCACTGTGAGCTGGGTTAGGTTAGGCTGAACCCTATTCAGTGGACAAAATAATCTAACCCAAGTACGTACCATGGTAGACACAGCTTCTTGTGGTCCGATCAAGGGCAAGCAAATCTATATAAATAAAAATAATAGGTGATATCTAAGACATCTTCTTTACGTTTAAGAGCAAAAAAAATTTCACAATAATCACAACACGAAAAAATCATAGAAATTCTCACATTGATAAGAAGAAAAAGAGAAAGATTTCCACCATTTATTTTAGTGAGACCAGATTATAACTGTAGCGTAATCATATATAAATTAAAGATAATTTTAAGTTCAAGTTTGTGAACAGATACTTGAAATTTGTATGCTTTGATGAATTGATTTAAACATTTATCTATTGCACATTCAAAGTAAACATTATTATTCAGATAAGATTAGTACTCTTTGTAAATAATTTTTTATCGTAAATTGAGTTTTCGTTGCCTCACACGAACAAATGACTAATAATATAAAGTTGTACAACCGTACCGAAAGTTTTATAGCTGATACAGACATAAGAATCGCTTTATTGTTGCCGTGCAAGTTGGGCATTCTGATTAGGCTTTCCCTTGAAACATTAGAATTTTTCGAGTGTGGTTTCACCACAAACACGTGGCTATATGAATAGCCATGCCATCATCCATGTAAGAGCAAAAGCCATGTGTTTATGGTGGGGATAGCACTCGGTTAACAAAATCAAAAATTTGATTTTTGAACTATTTTTATTTTTGAAAAACAGTAAAAATCGAGCGAAAATCGGTCGAAACTAAAGAAGTTTGAATTCAAAATTTTTGAACTCAATGGTCAAACAACGGCAAAAAAACAAAAATCGAGCTATTTTCACCGACTTTCGATGGTTTTCTTTGATTTTCGATTTTCAAACATTTTTTAATTTTCAACCCATCGAAGGAAAATTAAAAAAATTCAAAAACATTACAAAATGTTTAAAAAAACTATAGAAAATCCCAATTAATCCGTAAAACACCTTAGATAAATTTAAACAATTTTTTAAATCATTTAGTTCTAATAAAATCAAAAACATGAAAAGTAATATAGAAACTAATAAATTTTTATAACAATTTACAAGATGGTTATATTCTAAAATTCTAATGTAACCATAAATAGTGCCCAAGGATCATGTACTAAAATTTTTAGAAATATTATAATTCATTTATTACCCATATAAAGTCAAAAATAGAAGAGTGTATACAACGACAGTAGCACTTTCAAAATTTTAAAAAATTACAAAGTTCTGATAACCATATGAAAATTTTAAAAAATCATTATAATTACCTTAAAACATCACACAAAAATTTTTAATAAATATTAGACTTCATGTACTACTCCTAGAAAATCAAAAACCGAAGAGCATATATTTTAAGAGTATCATTGTCAGAATTTTTAAAAATACACATATCTGATAATCATTAGAAAATTTTATAACATCATTGGTAATGCCTTAGAACCTCACACAAAATTTTTTAAAAAAATTAACACATTTTGACAATTTTTTATATTATTTGTGTAACATTCCGTTTTTCAAGTTCTTGAACTCGAATTTCAAAATCCGAACCCGTGAAAATTTTCTCGAATTTAATCTAGCTTAAATTGAATTTTAAAGTCAGCAGGAATTTAATTCAATTAAACTATAACTAAAATTAATTATTTATTATTTTTATTGGGTTCCTTGTGCTTCATTTGATTTTTTTTGTATTTTTGGAAATTTTTCCTAATTTATTTGCTATTTATTTGAATTATTTGAAGTCTATTTGAATTTCTGATATTTTCTTAATTCGGAAAATGTATTTGAAATTCCTTTAATTCTTCTCGGGCTGTATTCATTTCCTTCGGCCCGTTACTATTCGCTTGGCCCGTTTCCGTCTCACTCTCACCCGGCCCAACATCTTTACGACACTCCGCACTCTCAAATTTCAACACAATAAACCCTAAATCGTCGGTAGTTGATCGCTGATCCGACGTTCGAGAATCGCACCGCCAACCACCAGTGCAAACCCTAACCCTACTGCATACCGCCGCCAGAATAAAGATGTCGCCAAGACGACCAACCTTTATTTCCGTGCCTTGTCCGCATCCCTAGGCTATTTAATGCCCACACCGACCCATTCCCGAGGTTCCCCTCCTCCCGCCGCTCCTTTTCCCTCATGTCTCGCGTGAGGGCGTCTCGATTGTCTTGACGACCTCGCGAAGTTCGCCAGTGAAACCGAGCCTTCTCGCCATAGTTCTTCTTCTCCGGTGAGTCTCGCCGCCATCTCTAGTGCCATTGAGTTCACCTCGTCAACCTCTTCCGATTCACTAACTCTTTCGCTCGCTCCGCCACTCATTCGGTTGCTGTCTTCTTCTTCACCTCCGTCGAACCAGCGCCGCCAGCCGTCGTTCCTTCTCCAGTACTCCCGGTAGTCGGATCTTCTCTACGGCGGATCTCGCCCTATTTTCTTGGTAAACCATCTCATCGCCTGCTCGATTTTCTTGCACCGCAGTCACCTAACACGTCAACGCCACGTGTGCGCCGCGTAAGCGCCACGTCGCCTCCACCGCATGTGCTAGATCGCGTGGCGCACATGCAAGCCATGTGGCGCCACATCATCGCCGCGTGGCGCCATGTCGAGCCACGGCGCGCCACCTCCTCCAGTAGTCCGCGTGTCCGTCCACGCGCGCCTCGGTCTCGCCACGTGGGCCCTAGCCGCTTGCGTGTCTGCCACGTGCACGCCGTGTCAGCGCCACCGCATCGCCTAGCCGCCATGTGTCAGCCATGTCACCGACACATCGCCTCGGGTTTCCATCCATAAGACGAGTCCACGGTGAACCGTGACACCGACAGGTGGACCCCGAATGTCAGCGGTTATGTTTTTCTTCTATTTTCTCGAATATCCGAATTATCAACCAATCGCGTGGCGACATGTGTCAACCCTTTCCAATATTTCTGGTTTTCTCCCCATTAAAACTTCGGAAGCCCCGTTCTCCTCCGTTCGAACTCCGATTTGAATGATTCAAATTTATAAATTCATATAAAATTAAGATCTATCTGTTGGTGTCATTTTTATGAATTTTTTGATTTTATTTATTTCTGTTTATTTATTATTTTGCCTCGATTTACGTGTTTCGCGTGTAGACGATGCAGCGGTTGAGCGAGAGGAGCATCCAGTGGAGGTAGCAGCAGCAGAGGAGAGTGAAGGCAAGTCTCCTTGACCATGTTGGACCCAAATTTATGAAATGCTAATTTGTTTTTAAATTATTGCATGCTATTTGAAGTATGAATTGTATTTTAATGTCATTTTTAAATGCTTAGATAAATGCCAAATTGTTATAACCATCTTGATATTCATGTTGACAACCATTGACACTTTAGGAAAACTAATTACTGTAGTTAATGGTAATTAATCTTGCTATGGGAACGGTAGAAAATGCTTAGCCATGCTTAATCACGTCGGTACCTTACCATTATGGAAATGCTTTCAATCTTTGATTCAAATGGAAATGTAAGGCAATTGGTGTTGCCGGTATTAATTTTGAAAGGTAAGGCAATTGGTGTTGCCGGTATTTATTTGAAAATAAAAGTGAAAAATGATTTAGACCGGGGCGGAAATGGGTTGAATGGCTGGTGCGGAATGCACAAAATTTTGGAATGTGATTGTCCGCCCTAGTCAATTAAGGACCGATCGTGTGGACACCATGGGCCATGCTATATAGTACAACCACATGTCTATATGGGTACGACCTGGCTAAGTAATTTGTATGTATCATTATTTGACTTCACCAGTGGGCTGTGCGAGTTTGTCGGGACGACACTTGCAAGGCGCAAGGGGGGGCTGTGAGAGCGAAACCTTAGCGGGTGAAGTCGGTAGCGGTATATGCATTGTAAAGGCCTTGTCATGATCTCCCTGCCGACACACCAAAGGAAGTGTGTTAATTGCATGGCGCAAAGGGTTGATCATGTCGTGTGGGTAAAGTGTACCAGCTCTGCAGAGTCTTAAAAACTACTTGAGTAGCCGTGCCTACGGATAAGGGCAAGCGTGGAACGCTTTCACATAGTAGATTTTCTGGTTTTTGGTTTTAAATGAAAAATGATGGATTTGGTTTAAAAATGAAAATGTGGTTGGGAATCATGACCTAGAGCTCCCGGGTTTTAGTTTGGCGGCTAGAGCCAACCAGGTAGTTGGAACCTGGAAAATTGTTATACTTCAAGTTTAATTATTTATGCTATTTACATTTTGTTAAATCCTGCTTTATGAAATTATTACTTGTATCCAAATTTCAATTTCGCTTTATGCAAATGAACTATATTATGCCTTCCTTTGTTTAAGCCATGCATTTAGTTACTTGCATTAAGTTTCCGAGACTTGCGAGTATGTTGCATACTCACCCTCGCTTTTTATTGCGGGGGCTGCTTATTCCATAAAGCAGATGATGGGAGAAGGGGTGAACAAAGAGCCTGTGATCCACCGTTCGACATTTGTGCTAGAGACTTTGAGGAGGAGGACGACTCGATCTTCTAGGGAGCGCACCCCAGTCGGTTGCCTGTGGGCTAACTGATTGGCTCTTTTTGTTCTACATTTCCGCTGCTACTTTTACACTTGGTAGTAAGGCTTCATACTTGTAATAATGTGATGATGTTGTTACACTCTTTTGCTTATATCGTTATGAACTTTATGATATGTCCGTGTTATCATCATTGTATCTTTGCGCTTAGTCGTTCTCGACTAGCGGTTGAAACACAGAGGGTTCGGATTAGTAATCCGGTCCTACAATTTGATTTTTTGAATTTGCAACCGGTTTACCGAGCGGTTTTATTGCCGAGCAGCCCCGATACAGGCAAAACTCGTGATTTTCGATCGAAATGATTTTGTGAACCCTGCTTGTAGCCACAAGTAGAAGTCGGAACACATTTCCGGAAATTTCTGGATCCTGAGAATACTGCCTCTGTTCTTTGTAACGTATTTCTGACACTTGGATTTAAAAAATATTGACAATAACTATCATTAATTATTATCATTAAGCACTATATTCAATACATATACATAGAATAACAATTAAGCACTATATTCAATACATATACATAGAGAATATGAAATAAAGATAGATATTTATTAGGGGTACAGAGAGAACATCATTTTAATTTTGCATTAGAATATAAAATATATTATATACTTGTGGACAAGATCATTAAAAAGTACAACCAATAAACCTAGAAGGAAAGAGTATATACTAAGAACAAGAGTTGCCGGAATAAATGAATTCATGTCGCGAGAATAAAGGAATTCATGTGATGGTTGAAAGAATGGAATTCATTGTTTGTCTAGCCCCACGAACCTCTTTTTTTCTTTGAAATCTAGCTTTTTCGTATGTGTTTGCAAATTTAGCTCCCTTCTTGCCCCCACCACGCCTGTGGAATGCGGAACAGGGGCGGATCTACAAGGCATACCCTGTAGATTCGTCCAATACAGTCCATATGCAAAAAAAAAAGTTTGTGGCTGTGTAAACGTGCGAGACGAAGAAGCAGATCGATTGCTTTTCTCCTAGCGCGAGTGCACATCAGCGGCCGTAGCCAACGATCGAAGCTAAGAAAAGGCATGGAACTACAGTGTTTTTCTCGAAGCTACAGTGCAACGCTAAAGTATTTCTCGGTGCTACAGTGATCATGAAAATTGCAACAGTAATTCCAGTTTTCGTTCTTCGGTCGTATGTCTATTTTGATTTTAGATTGATTCATTATTTCATAATGATAATTTTGATTTGATCCATCCAAAACCTTTCTAGGGCATTAAGTGATTGATCTGAAAAGTTTCATTGGTTAATTCCTTATAGATTTTGATTAATCTCATAATTAGGGTTTGATCAATGTCCATCATTATCTTATACAGTCAGCTTGTGATGATCATAGCTTTAGATCCGTAGATCCGATTGAGCTAATTAATTCTTGTTAGGTTAGTTTTGAAATTGAATCTAATTTTTACAGTTAAAATTTCACATCAATCCAATGATTGGATCTTCGGATTGGATTGAATAGATGGATTTGGCTAGACTTGAGAATATCATGAAAGCACTTGATTGTGGTGAACTTGAAACTCGGAGTGGATTGAATCAAGAGATGGTTTGCCTAGACCCGGTGAGACTAGGTAGGGCTCTCATTATAAAACTGTTGTCAACATTATTGCTATGTATCGTACAATCCGCGATGTACTCATCACTCTTGGTAATGATGCTTCATAAAAGGGGATTGGCCAAAAACACATACTATGGTTGGAGTATTTGAGTCATTTGACTTTATTTTTAGTACACACTTAATGCTTGTTATTCTTGGATACATAAATGATTTATCCGAGTGTTTGCAAAGAAGAGAGCAAGATATTCTTAATGCAATCCCACTTGTTACCATGGCAAAGAGTAGAATGCAACAATTGAGGTCTGATGACTGAAATCAGTTCCTTCAAAGGGTCACTTTGTTTTGCAATAAACATGGTGTCCAAGTTTCTGATATGGAGGGTAATTATGTGCCTTATGGAAGATCAGCACGGTTTGCTCGAAACCAAACAAATGATGATCACTTCATAAGAGAAGTATACATTGGGGTCATTGATCAAATTAGTCAAGAGCTTGATAATCGGTTTGATGAGGTTAATATGGAGTTGCTTTCTTGTTTGTCAGCCTTCAATCCTACCGACTCGTTTGCTTCTTTTGATGCACCAAAGGTGCGTAGACTTGCTGAGTTCTACCCTAATGACATCATCTCAAGTACCGATTTGATAAAGCTTGAGTTGCAACTTGATAACTATATTGACGACATAAGACTAGATGATAGATTCAAAGGTCTAGAGAATCTTGTTGATCTCTCTGTTAAGCTTATTGAAACAAAGAGGTATATAGTTTATGATTTGCTTTACATGCTTCTGAAATTGGTATTGCTTCTACCAGTGGCGACGGTAAGTGTTGAGACGGTATTTTCTGCAATGAGTTTAGTCAAAAAGCCAGACAAGAAGGACAAGAAGTAATATTGTATTCTTTGAACTATTGTAGGTGCATAAGCTTCTTTTATGCATATTTCATACTTAAAATGTTTGAACTATTTATATTGTAATTTATACTTGTATTATCATGTTTCTAGTTATTTTATACTCATATACCGAATTTCTCGACAACATTTGTAGTTGTTTACCAAATTGTTCATTGGATTTTACCGAATTGTATATTATAGTATTAGCTCGACATATCCTAACTTAAAATCCTAGATCCACCACTAACGCGGAAGCTCTCCAGCGTCGCGGCAGCTCACGTGAGCGCAGGAGCAAGAGCTTCCACGCTAGGGATGGCAATCGGGTGGGTACCTTCGGATACCCACGGCACAGATCTGTGCATGAGCACCGAAAGGCGAAGCCGGAGAGGTGGGGGCGCAATGGTCGTTGCATGCTCCCCCTCACAGTCGCCGAAGGTCGAGGGAGGCAGCCATGGTGGAGGAGCAAGGGGAGGGAGAGAGAGGTACCTCGGACTCGAATAGGGGTGATTAGGGGAGAAAACAGGATGGATATTTCCCTCCCGATTTGGAGCTAATAGCATCTAGGCCCCCCAAATCTTTAATTTTGTGTTAATGATAGAGTTTTGGTGTTGATGACTAAGTCAATAATGTCTAAGCTATGAATAATATTATGTGTTTGGCGGGGATTCGAAGTTCGTGAATCTGCATCGATTAAGTGAAGTCTTGTGAGTACATTGAGAGTATTTAGATAGATCATATTGTTTACATTTTAGACCAAAAATATAAACTTAATTCACTTTATTTTAGCCTACAAGTTTGATTTTGTTAGCTCTACCAAACAGGCCCTAAGTGGAGCATCAGGAAGTCTACTGAAATGACAAGGTTAAGGTATTTTGTTACTAATTTTTGGCTTAGGAGGTGATTCAAGCCAAGTAGCTATAGTTATTTTAGTATTGGCCGTACTATGAAGGGGGACTGTGCACAAGCTAGTAAATTGGTTCACAAAGCTAAGACTACTTAGAACTACTTGGAGTTAAAAACTGCTATATCTTTAGTCTTTGAATCTAAAACTCCTCCCTCAGCCTAAATGTCTCCCTAGACAAAACTTCACATTTTGTTCAGTCTAGAGCAATCTTAGCCAAAAAACCTGTTACCGCCGAACCAATCTTTTTAAGTCTAGCGCTAAAAGACTTTCACCCTAACCGAGTGTTTCCCTTTCACGCCGGACCAATTTCCGCCTTCTCTCACTTTAGTCCGATGCAGTTGTAATTCTCTCGGTTAAGTCCTCCTTGTCCCAAAAAGGTCTGCATATTAAAACTCTGTGAAATCTCATTTCCGACGGACCAAATTTTTCAGTCCGGCGCGCATATAAAAGTCTTACCATTTCGCCGGACCAAAGTCTTGTCTTCTATTCCTTCGGTCTGTGGCAAGTAAAATTCTTCGCTCAAAATCAAACCGAGCATATTCCATTCACGACGGACTAAATTGCTCCTTCACTAAATTCAGTCCGAGCTAAAGCAATTATCTCGGTTAAACTTATGCCATGTCAAAATGTCCATTACTACTCTCTTCATGCAAAACCCATGTATGACGGACCAAATATTTTGGTCCAGCACTCATGTTGAAATCTCATTCCTTCGCCAGACAAAAATCTGCCTCTATTCCCATGTACGACGGACCAAATTTTTTGGTCCGTCGTAAACATGCCCTATTGGTCTGGCGTACATAGGATCAGTATCGCTAGCTTATTTCACTAAGTCCGTGGCAAACGTGTTAAGCTAAATTTTGACACTTTGACACGTTGCAACGGTCACAATGGTAGGTGTAACGGCTATTTTCTGTCCAAATGCCTATATAAGCATTTCCTGAGCCATCTACCACAGAACTTTTTGATCTTCTTGTTATTCTAGCATCCTTTGAGCATTCATTCTCACAAGGAGACTGTGCTTCACTCTTGAACTCAAAAAAACTTAACACTTCCTTAAGATTTCAGCTCCAAGCTTAAGTCTAGAGTGTGTACTGAAGTGAACCAAGAGACAGGGCTTGTGTAGAAGTCTATTACTCTTGAATCCTTACGATTCTAGACGGCTTGGAGGAAGTAAAGGTGTGACCTATCCAAATGAGATTGTGGAAGGCCACCTTGCTGTGAGAGGTTTGGAACTCACCTCACCGGAACGGTGAAAGAGTTGCTATAGTAAAGACCCAAAACTACTATGACTAGCTTGTGGGGGAGCTAAACTTCCAAGAGAAGTGCTCCAACGTAGACTAGGAGACAGGCTTTGAACCACGGGATAAAATCTCTTGTGTCTCTTGTTTACATTCTAAGCATTCTCGTTACTTGTTGTTGCCTTTCTCTTATTCAAAATTCTCCATTCTTTTATATTGCTTCTGTTTTCCTAGTTGTTGAAGTTTGACAGTTGATTCTATAATTTAAGCACTAAAATTTGAAAAGTTGCCTATTCACCCCCCTCTAGGCCAACTTGTTCCTTCAAGTGGTATCAGAGCAATGTTTTACCATATAAAGCTTAATCAGCTTGGTAAATGGCCGAGGGAAATGGATCCGCAACTATTAGTGTAGGAAGAGATGCTATTTAGAGGCTGTCGGGTATGATGTGTGGAGGGTCACAGAAAAACCTCTGCCTCCACGCAACATGGTCGAACGCAATATGATGCTCAAGTTTGAAATGCCATATTTTCCTATCTTAGTATAGAAGTTTTTGATAGAGTAAGTAATCTTACCTCTACTTATGATATCTGGACAACCTTGCAAGAAATTCATGAGGGAACTTCAGATGTAAAAGAAGAAAAATACTTTGTCATTAGAGAAAAATTTGATCAATTTAAAATGCTCCCTCATGAAAATGCTAATGACATGTTCTCTAGGATTAATCCAATTGTAAATGAGCTTAAAGACTTAGGAACTAAAATTTCTGATGTTGAGGTATGTAGGAAGATGATAAGAGTGCTGCCTTGGGTCTATCACAGCTTGATCACTTACTTGTCCAACAGTGGTGATCTCAAGCGACTCACACCAACTGAGCTATTGGAAAAAATTTCAGCTCATGAGCTTACCTTAGCTGAAGAGGATGCTCCAAAGAAGAAGTCCATTGCTCTCAAGACCAAGGAGAAAATACAGGACTCTTCCGAAGATGAAGATGGAGAAGAGTCAAGTGATGATGAAGATAAGGATGTAAAGAAATTGGCCTTACTCATGAGAAGAGCCAACAAACTCATGAGAAGAGTTAACTTCAGAGGTCTAATTCTTACTACTCAAAGAAAAATCCATTTGCTAATGTTATCTACTTTGAGTGTAATGAAAAGGGACACATAGCTGCTCGGTGCCCAAACAAAATTAAAAAGAAGAGCAAGTACAAAAGGCAAAGATGATGAAGATGAGGAGAAAACTCATGACAAACCCAAGAAAAAAAATTTCAAGAAGGGCTACTCCAAGAGATTCTCTAAGAAAGGAAAAGGAGAAGCTCATATAGGAGAGTGGATCACTGATGAAGAAAGTCTAAGTGAAGAATCCTCCTCGAATGAAGAAGACACAAGAACAAAAGGGCTAGCCGGACTTGCATTCGATGAATCTACTCCATCTCCACCTTCATTTCCTCTGTGTCTAATAGCAAGAACTGATGAGGACAAGGTAGGTGATTCTCCTTCATATGATGAGCTAGTGGAGATAATAGAAAAGCTAAATAATGCTTTGCATGCCAAGACAAATTCAACAAAAGCTCTTAAGAAAATTGTTGTTAGCTTAAATAATGATCAACAGTTGTTGCAAAACAAGTATGATGAATTTGCTAAAAATTATGAAAAACTTGTACAGTCTCATAATAAATTAACTGCTAGCAAATCAAACATTGTCTCTTCATGTGATATATCTATTTTTTGTGATTTGCTCAATGATATAAATATTGCTTCTAGCTCATCTAGTGCCCATGATGAAAAGTGCAAATATGCATCTTGTGCTAGGGAGCTTGAGATTGAAAATGAAGAACTGAAAACCGAAGTGGCAAGATTTGACAAAGGTCTTGAGAAATGCTTTCTAGGCAGTGCCACCTTTGACAAAAGTTTGGTTGAACAAAGGTCCAACTTAGGCAAAAAGGGTTTAGAATATAAGCCTAAAGTCTTGTCTAAGAAAATTGGACTGATTAAATCTAACCAGATTTTTGTCAAGAAAGGCACACAATACTTTTACTGTCATAAATCAAATCATGAATCTAAAAATTGTCATCTTGCAAATGTCTCCAATGCTAAAATAAAAAGGGGTTGCATGGTAGATGCTCATTATATGCTGTTCAAGGATTTTAGGGGCAAAATGAATGTAAAATATGCGGGTCCCTCAAATCTTGATAAGAAACTCAAAGCTGTAGGGGTGCCCAAAGCTATGCTTTTAAATCTGTTTGGCCCAAAAATTGTTGAAACTAATATTAAAGGACCCAAAAGTATTTGGGTACCTAAATTCAAGAAATGATCTTGCAGGTGAACTATAGAAGTGGAGGCCGAATTGGGTAATAGACAGCGGTTGCACACAACATATGACCGGAACCTTAAGAATGTTCACCTCAATTGAAGGAGAAAATGAGCCCAATCACAAGATTACTTTTGGAGACAATAGCAAATGAAAGGTAAAAGGCATTGGTAAGATTGCCATATCAAATAATCATTCAATTGAAAATGTTTTACTTGTTGAATCCTTAAATTTCAATTTACTTTCAATTGCCCAATTATGTGATCTTGGATTTCATTGTATCTTCTCATTTGATGTGGTAACCGTGTTTGATAAAAATGAAAAGCTTACTTTCAAAGGTTTCCAATTTCAAAATCTCTATTTAGTTGATTTCAAATCTAACTCCTCATGCATCTCGACTTGTCTATTAGCTAAAGTCTCTCTAGGGTGGCTTTGGCATAGATGTCTTGGGCATGTAGGTATGTCTAATCTCAAAAAGTTTTTCAAAAATGAGCTAGTGGTGGGTCTGAAGGATGTTAAATTTGAAAAGAATAAGCTATGTAGTGCTTGCCAAGCTGGCAAACAGGTAACTAATTCTCATCCTACCAAAACTATCATGTCCACCACTAGGCCACTGGAGCTCTTACATATGGATGTGTTCGGCCCCACATCATATGCTAGCATTGGTGGTAGCTCATATTGCCTAGTTATAGGAGATGACATCTCTCGGTTTACCTAGGTTTTCTTTTTGCCAAACAAAGTGAAGTTGGAAAATGTCGAGAATTGGGTAATTCCCATAAAGACCATCATACCCCGGCAGCCAATCTTCGACCGACCATGCTAACCCTTGGACGGTGTCCCCAAGGAAGACCCTCGAACAGACCGGCCGATGGGCCTGTCCCGACCATGACCAAGCTCATCCCCGAGCATGTGCCTCAGCTTCCCGAGCGTGCCTGCTCGAAGGGATGCGACGATCGACCGAGGCTGAAGGAAGATCCCAGGCATGATCGGCAGGTCGGGCGCAGCCCATGAAGTCGACATGGCATTAATCACACGGCGGCTCGAAGGACCGTACGGCCACGTTCTAAGCCCACTACGCCCACGTCACGGCATGGCGAAAAGTAAGGGCAGCAGTTACACCCACGTCCGGGCAAGAAGTGGCATGTCATTCAGTTATAAATGATGTAAGACTGTAATCGTCTATAAATACCCCGCTGTGAGAAGCGTTTAGGGGGATTTTTTTTGTTCCGAAACTCAGTTCACCAGCAAACTGTTTCAAGCTTACTGTGAGGACATCGGGAGGGTCTGCTTCGCCTCTATAGCTCATCCGCAGAGCAATGGAGCGGCCGAACGAGCAAATGGCCAAATCCTCTAGGGGATCAAAAAGAGGGTTTTCAAAAACCTCACCCAGCACTACCAATCGTGGGTGGATGAGCTTCCTTCCGTCCTCTGGTCAGTTCGCACTACGACGAGCCAGTTCAGGTGAAACCCCTTTCCAGCTCGTTTATGGTGCAGATGCCATATTGCCAGTTAAAATAGTGCTGGGCTCCTAAAGAGTGCACTTGGTCGACAATGTCGACCAAGAGCTTGAGCATCTTCTTGACCTCGTCCTCGCTGAAGAGACACGTGAACGGGCTTTGCTGCGATTCGTCGTCTACCTACAAGCTTTTCGTAGGCACGCGGCTAAGTCGATACGGCCAAGGACCTTGCGAGTTGGCGACCTGATCCTACGTCGAATTCAGGACCTGTCAAAAGCCAACAAGCTTTCCCCTAGATGGGAAGGTCCGTTCACGGTCATTTCGGTGGCACGCCCGGGGGCCGTCCGCTTGGCGATGAAAGACGGTCGGGTGCTCACGAGCTCTTGGAATATATCGACCAGCTGCGCAAGTTCTTTGTGTAAGCTCGCGTTTACTTTCATGCTTTGCGCTTGCTCAGCGGTTTTTTCCTGTAAAAATTCGATTCCTTCGCCTGTGAATTCCATTATTCCCAATCCCAAGATTTTGTGAATGTTTCTAAAGTCACTGCCCGTTAGTAAGCCGACTTAGTCTCGCACATGGGCATACTCTTTTCCTCACGGTCTTAGTGATGGGACGAGCGCGTCCGAGCAGGAACATTCGCTTCAATCTCCTTATTCTAAGGTTTGGCTAGCGCGTGCACGAATGTTCAGAGTGCTACGACCAGCGTCGAATCTGTAAGCTCACCGCCAGAGGCAGCAGTCTCCATAAGCCGACTATCGTTCACAGTAGTTCTTCGCTGCATGTTCACGATCGCATACAGACACCCTCTCGGTTGGTCCAAAGCCTTAGCTCGATTTGTGTGTGTTCGGTCGTCGTGCACTCTGTCGGGCAACCGCGCATTTTTCCTTCCATGGCCATGCTCGCAACTTAGGGGCATGTGTTCAAGACGCTAAGGAAGTTGAGGCCTTGCGCGTTTCCTTCTCCCGACCTATCCCATGCTCGCAACTCGAGAAGTTGGTGACTTGGTCAAGGGAAAAATGTGTATTTTTTTCTAACTCTCCTGTGAACGAGCTCGTGCTCGCAATCTAGGTGCACGACCTTCATTCGTAGCGGGGGCTTAGTAGGAACAAACTACTGCACTAACGTGTTTTTTCTAAAAAAAACATGCGCGCTCGTGTCGCCCATGTTTCGTCCTACTCATACTTCTATTTGTATCTTTTTCGTCTGTTTGTTTTGCATTTGTTGTTTGCAGGCGGTCTCCAGAAAAGGACAAAAATGCCAAAGACACAAGTCGCATGGCAAGGAAACAAGACAAAAAACAAGTCTTAGGGGGGAGAATTATCTTTTATTCACATCGTTAGGAAACACAAAAAAAGAAGAAGAAAGAAAAATTCTATGCCAAGACCAGGTCCTAGACAACGAGTTCTATTTTCCGGGCTTCGCTCTCTGAGTGCCGCAAGTTTTTGCTTCGCCTCATCGAGCTTGGTCTCAAGGTCGAGCACCCGCCGCCGAGCTTCTCGTCCTTCGCGGGCTTCTTGGTGAAGTCGCTCCATCTCCTCCTTGTCCTGGTCGGTGAACTCAGCGGCCTCCCACGCAGCCTGGCCTAGCTCGGCCACCTTCGACTCCAGAACTTGAGAGTGTTGATGTGCTTGCTCAAGCTCTAGCTCGAGCTTGCACATCCACTCTCTATTCTTGGTGGCATTCTCCTCGGCCTGGTGGCACCTCGCCAGGATCTTCAAGTCCTCGGCCTTGAGGTCGGCCATCCGCTGCTCGAGCTCCGCCACCTTGGCGTGCATGATCGGCATGAAGCTTGGCCACGACCTCGGGCGGAACGGTCGCCAAGTTGAAGTCCGTCATGGTCTCTTGGAGGACCTGCGGACATGAAGGTCTTAGACATCCCCCGAACTCCAAAAAAGAAACTCTCAGAAATGAAGTATACTTACCCAGCGGAGGTGCATGTGAAGGTTATCCTGGAAGGCCTTAGCGACGTCCGCCTCCCGGAGGTCTGCGAGATTTCCCGTAGGGGACTTCGGCGGGGAGACTTGGCCTTCCTCCCTGGCAGTAAGTTCACCCGGGATCTCTTCGCTATCCCCCCGAGCATGTAGTTCGCCTGGGGGCGTCGCGCCTTCCTCCTGAGCGGATAGTTTGCTCAGGGTCTTCTCGCTATCCTCCCGAGCATGTGGTTTGCTCGGGGACTATGCGGTGTCCTCCCGGGCATGCTTTTCGCTCGGAGGCTCCGCGCTCTCGTCCCGGGCAGGTGGTTCGCCAGGGGACCTCGTGCTTTCTTGAGCAGGCTTTTCACCCAAGATCACGAGGTCTTCTTCCTCCCCTTCCCGAGCATCCGTAGTGCTTGGGAGGGCCAGGTACACGTCCTGAAGGGATGGTCCCTCCAGGGCAAGAGGCTCCGCGGCGTGTTGATCGGTCCCGTCGACGAAGTCCTCCGCCGTCGCGACATCGATAGCCTCGGCCATCACGATGTCCGCGGCAAGAGCGAGCTGCCTCTCTATGACACGATCAAGCATCTCGTAAGCCACAACCCTAACATCCCTAGGAGCTATCACGCCCACGTCAAGAGTGTGGGGTTAGTTCGGTCAAGCAAGGCGAAAGGAAAAGAAAAAAAAGAAGGGAAAGAAGAGGGGCGGAGAAGCGAAGGATACCTTGGGCGAGCTCCTCATTGTCATCTTCGGCGGGATTGGCTGCCGCCGCAACCACGAGCTCGGATTTCTCCGCAGCAGCGTGGCTGATCCTCGCCAGGAGGGTGTCGACCTTCTCCATGTCAACCTCCTCCAATGTCTTCTTCAAACGTCGATGCCATGTCAAGAGGGGCGCCGTGTCCTCGTCCTCCTCCCCGGTTCTCCCGCCTGGGAGCCCGAAGTAGCTTGGGCGAGCTTGGCCTTGAGCTCGGCAAGCTCCCCTTCCAGCGCCCTGCGCTCGACTTTCCTCGCCTCCTCGACTAATTTCGCTTGCTCCGTGAGCTGTTGCAAGCGAGCTATCAACCCCGGTTTCCTCTCGAAGTAACTTTTCATTCAGACCTTCAGGTCGCTTACCTCCTTCCTATCGACGTACTCCAAGTGTTGCCGAGGAGGGCTCTTGGCCGAGGTCGCCCGCCTCTTCAACGACCGAGTAGTGGGCAGCGGTGGAGCTTGTCGCTTGCCCCTCGCCTTCTTGGTCTTACCGACGGGGACGATCTCCCCTTGGCCACGCGACAGCGGCTTGAGCTCAGCCACTTCTGCTTCAAGGGCGACCTTCTCTTGCCAATAGCAAAGAAACATCAGAAGATGCTCAGGATGTATTCCCTCGAGCACGGATCGCAAGGAAACTTACCACTTCGCCCCGCTCGAGCACGTTCCTCGGGACCTGCCGCCCATGCTCGAGCTCCTTGCCCTTCGGGGTGCCGAACATCTCGACGACCCGTTTCTCCACCCAGTCAATGCTCGGGGCTACAACCGATCAAGAGAAAGCGTTAGCACGAGCGAAGATCATGCATAAGAAGCAGAAGCTAATCAAACTCAAAAAGCTTACCGGAGTCAGCCTCTCAGGTGAGGTCTTACCACCCGGAGACCTTGAAGAAGGGGTGCTCCCTCCTCCTCAAAGGGGACCCCCGATTCCTGAGGAAGTCCCGGACAACGTCGCGACCAATGAGCCCCATGTTCGTGAGCTCACTGGTCATCATCAAGGCCCGCTCCTCCTCGGCTTGCACGGACGAGCGCGGGGTCTCGACGGTGGGCGCCACCGCTCCGGAGTAGCGGAGAGTGCTTCCCTCCGCCTTCCTCAGGTAGAACCAGAAATCGGCCCAGCCCGACACCGAGTCTTTGAGTGTGAAGAAGGGGGTACTCGTATGGTTGACTGGGTCGCAAGCGGAAGTATGCGAAACCGGTGGGAGAAACCCCACCAGTGCGGAACAAGGAGTAAAAATGAAAAAAGAGGCTCGACGTGGGCAAGTTGCCCACGAATCCCTCGCAAAGGTGTGAGAAGATGGCCAAGAGGATGGAATTAGGGTTCAGATTGGTGATCTCGCACTCGCATTGGGCGAGTACGGATTTAAGGAACTCACTTTCGGGCATTCTATGCTTGTTGATGGTGTAGAGATCGCAGATGACGATCTCGTCGTCGCGCGACACGGGGGCTCCTTCGCCCTCCAGAACGCGCTAGGTGCCCGCGTCGAGGTAGCTGAAGTCCTCGAGTGCCTACAGCCTCTCCTTGCTGAAGAGAGGTTGAGGAAGGGAGCGCAAGGACGAGAGGGCTTAAGGTTTGGAAGATTTTGAAGTCTGAACGCGAGATACAAGAGAAGAAGTTCTCAGTACCGTCCTCGCCGAGTATATATAGGCGGAGAAGTTGAACGGACAGAAAATCGCCCTAGCCCGTTCGTGAACCGACGCGTGGCGGCACGGTTTTCAAAACTGTCCAATAAAGGCACGGTTTTCAAAAATTGTCAGAACCATACCCGCAAGGCTTCGCTGAGAAGGAACCGTCGCGACCTTTCGCTTCCGTTCCCGAGCCTCGCTTTGGTCGGGTCTAGAGCAAGATGCTTAGTCCTCGCCGGAGCATGCTCGCTTGTGAGCAAGGGTTGCTCGGATGCTGCAGTAGTATTTCGCTGCAAGATTCTAATCCCGTGCTATAGTATTATTTCGCTATCCCAATCCCTCTTGTGAGTCTGGAGGCTCAAGGGGAAGGCTCCGCCAAGCAAATTTCCACTTGAGCCTCGGGGGCTAGCTGTCGGGGATTGGGTAATTCCCATAAAAACCATCATACCCCGACAGCCAATCTTCGATCGACCATACTTACCCTTGGACGATGTCCCCAAGGAAGACCTTCGAACAGATGGCCGATGGGCCTGCCCCGACCACAACCAAGCTCGTCCCCGAGCATGCGCCTCAGCTTCCCGAGCGTGCCTGCTTTGAGGGATGTGACGATCGGTGAGGCTGAAGGAAGATCCCGGGCATGATCGGCAGGTCGGACGCGGCCCATGAAGACGATGTGGCATTAATCACACGGCGGCTCGAAGGACCGTACGGCCATGTTCTAAGCCCACTACGCTTACGTCATGGCATGGCGAAAAGTAAGGGCAGCAATTACACCCACGTCCGGGCACAGTAGTGGCATGTCATTCAGTTATAAATGATGTAGGACTGTAATCGTCTATAAATACCCCGCTGGGAGAAGCGTTTAGGGGGATTTTTTTTGTTCCGAAACAGTTGTAAGAAAGACACCCAGGTGCATTTGTAAGAAGAAGAGCGAAGAGAGAAAGGCGCAACGCGCCAAGCAAGCTCCTTGTAAACTTTTCAGTAGTAGTGAAGCCACTGGACGTAGGGTTGTTATCTCCTTCGTGAGAGGTCCGAACCAGGATAAAAAGTTCTTGTTTGTTGTCTCATTTTGAACCTCCGACCATCCACGTCCCACTAGCTCGGCATGCCTTCAGGCGCTATCTCTCATTCAACAAGTAAGCTCGGCGGGGGACCCGTTCCTGAAACGTCGATAGAATTTTTTTTAAATCTTTTGCAAAAAGGGCCCAAAATGAATTTGATTGCCCCATCAAGAAAATCAAAAGTGACAATGGATCTGAGTTTGTTAATACCAACATAATTGAATATTGTGATGAATTAGGAATTAAGCATGAACTTTCAACCACCTATACTCCTCAGTAAAATGGTGTAGTTGAAAGGAAGAACAGGACTCTTATTTAAATGGCTAGGTCTATGCTAGATGAATATGGTACATCTGATGCGTTTTGGGCTGAAGCCATCAATACTGCCTATCATGCTATCAATCGTCTTTATCTTCATAGACTTCTTAAGAAAACTCCCTATGAGCTTTTAGTTGGTAGGCGACCTAATATATCATATTTTCGTGTGTTTGGTTGTAAAGTTTATATCTACAAAAAGAGAACACACTTAGGTAAATTTCAAACTAGATGTGATATTGGCATCATGCTAGGTTATTCTTCTAAATCCAAAGTATATAGAGTATTCAATAATTCAACTGGCTTAGTAGAAGAAACATATGATGTTAAATTTGATGAATCTAATGGCTCACAAGGTGAGCATGAGAATTTAGATGATGTAGGTGATGATGCCTTGGTGCAAGTAATGAGAAAAATAGAAATTGGTGATATAAAGCCAAAGGAAGATAAAAATGATCTGCCTACACCATCAATGGAACCTCATGATGGAACTCAAGAAGAAAATGAAGAAAAAGACCAAGACAGACCAATCTTCATCAAGAGCCATCACACAATTGCAAAGGATCACCCAACAGACCAAATCATTGGTGAAATTAGTAAGGGGTTCAAACTCGTTCTAGAAATGCTTCCTTTTGTGAACATTACTCGTTTGTTTCTTGCATTGAGCCTAAAATAGTGGAAGAAGCTCTAGAAGATGCTGATTGGATAATGGCAATAGAAGAAGAGCTTAACAACTTTGAAAGAAACAAAGTCTGGAACTGAACAGAGCGCCTAAAGGATCATAATATCATTAGTACAAAATGGGTGTTTCGGAACAAGCAAGACGAGAATGGAGTGGTGATAGAAAATAAAGCAAGGCTAGTAGCTCAAGGTTTTACTCAAGTAGAAGGGCTAGACTATAGAGAAACATATGCTCCTGTGGCACGCCTTGAAGCTATACTATTTCTCTTAGTCTTTGCTTCGCATTTCAATATCACTCTCTTTCAAATGGATGTGAAAAGTGTATTTCTTAATGGTATCATTGATGAAACAGTTTATGTTGAACAACCTCCTGGTTTTGAAGACTTAAATCTGCCTACTCATGTGTACAAATTGTCTAAGGCACTCTATGGTCTGAAACAAGCCCCTAGGGTATGGTATGAGCGACTTATAGATTTTCTACTAGACAAGAACTTCAAAATTGAGAAGGTTGATTCAACATTATTTCTAAAAGAAATCAATGGTGCATTAATGATTTGCCAAATATATGTAGATGATATCATCTTTGGATGTATTAATCATTCCTTTTGCAAGGAGTTTGGTGACATGATGGCCAAGGAGTTTGAGATGTCTATGATAGGGGAGCTGTCATTCTTCCTATGATTTCAAATCAAGCAATTGAAGGAGGGAACCTTCATTTCACAAGAAAAATACATCAAGGACCTCCTCAAGCGGTTTAAGAGGGAAGAATGCAAGCCAATCAAAACTCCCATGGCAACTAATACACATCTTGATTAAGATGTGGGAGGTAAGTCTGTTGACCAAAAACTCTACAGGTAAATGATAGGATCATTACTGTACTTGACAGCATCTAGGCCTGATATCATGTTTAACGTATGTATGTGTGCTAGATTTCAAGCTGCTCCTAAGAAAATTCATCTTAGTGCTGTAAAAAGAATACTTAGATATCTTAAGTTTACTCCTTGTATTGGGTTGTGGTACCCCAAAGGTGCTTTATTTGATCTTCTCGACTATTCAGATTCTGACTATGCCGGTTGCAAAATTGACCGTAAAAGTACCTCAGGGGGTTGCCATTTGCTTGGAAGATCTTTAGTTTCTTGGTGTTCTAAAAAGCAAAACTCAGTAACACTTTCTCTCGCCGGAAGCGAATATGTCGTCATTTGGCGATTCTTTGTCTCAAATTCTTTTCATCAAGCAAACATTTCTGGATTATGGCATAAAGTTTGATAATGTGCCCCTGTTGTGTGACAATGAAAGTGCGGTGAAAATAGTTAACAATCCGGTCCAACACTCTAGAACTAAGCATATTGAAATCCGACATCACTTTA
Source organism: Guadua angustifolia (assembly GCA_036346375.1). Lineage (NCBI taxonomy): Eukaryota > Viridiplantae > Streptophyta > Magnoliopsida > Poales > Poaceae > Guadua > Guadua angustifolia. The sequence goes on along the minus strand of JAYEVE010000465.1, from coordinate 16,737 downwards.
TTTGTGATCATGTTGGTAAATGTGACATTATACTTAGTTATATAAGAACAGAGGACCAATTGGTTGATATTTTCATTAAACTTCTTGATGAGGCTAGATTCTCAAAACTACTGTGACTAGCTTGTAAAGACCCAAAGTAACTGCGAGTAGCTTGTGGGGGAGCTATATAGATATAGATAGAACCAGTAGATATGATAAATCATAGAGTTATCTCCATCTGTGTTGTACTATGCCAAAGAGTACCAACAAAGGTAATTTTTTGATGCATTTCTATTAACGTCTAGTCTAGCGGGTACCTTATTTCATTGTAGTTTTGTTTTCTTGCTGTGTTTCTCTTTTCGCCATCGGACTATGTGTGCTATTTACAGAGAAAACGAAAAGTTTGTGTGCACAGGATATGTTGCCCAATAGGCAGGCAACGTATCCTGTGCACACAGGCCTTCCTGTGTGCACACTAACTAACAAAAGTCACGAAAAATTCTGAAAAAAATTGTAGATGTACTTCATAGATTACTCTACTTATGTATAAAATTGTAGGTTCAAATTCATTATATATCAAGAGTTACAAAAAAGAGAAAATTCTGACAAGTTTAAAGAGCAATCTATGAATTTAATTTAATTTTAAATTAAATTAAATTTTCTCTTGTCCGAATTTAAATTAATTAAATTAAATTAATTTGAGCATTTAAAAGAGAAAAGTTTACTTGTCCGAATTTTCTCTTTTTTGTAACTCTCGATATATAATGAATTTATTTTTGAAACTTTATACATAGGTAGAGCAATCTATGAAGTACATCTATGATTTTTTTCAGAATTTTTCGTAACTTTTGTTAGTTGGTGTGCACGGTGTGTACGCGAAAAGTCTGTGTGCACAGGATATGTTGCCTTGTCAATAGGCATAAAGATAAAGTTAGTGTTAAATGCTCAAATTAAATGCTTTAGTGTTTTTATGGAGACAATCTTTAGAAATGATTATTGTACAAACAGGTTCTATTGCTTACTCTAGATGATATGAATGAAAAATAGAGTAAGTAGTAGATTTTATTATTGTATTTGCTCTAATAGCCAATTTAATGGGCACTACTGGCATTGTCGATTGGGAACATGATGCTTTCGAAGAAGGAAGTGAAAATTATCACAAGGCGAGGCCCTGGCCAGTAGCCAACCCGGTTACGGTTTTTTACTGCGACGATGCTACCTGACAAGATACTGGTCACCACACTGGAACATATTTAGTTCGAGGAGCCAATCGAAGACAGGCATACATCAAGATAGTTCGCCCTCTCTATAAACTAGCTGCAAACGCTCCGCTGGTTGCTAACTTGCTGTCCCACTCCCACGCACACAGAGGGATCGAGCAATGGACGAGACTCCGGCCGCCGGCGAGAAGCCGCACGCGGTGTGCGTGCCGTTCCCGGCGCAGGGGCACATCACGCCAATGCTGAATCTGGCCAAGATCCTCTACTGCAGGGGCTTCCAAATCACCTTCGTCAACACAGAGTACAACCACCGCCGCCTGACCCGCTCGCGCGGTGCAGACGCCGTTGCGGGCCTCCCGGGTTTCCGGTTCGCCACCATCCCCGATGGCCTCCCGCCGTCCGACGCCAACGCCACGCAGGACCCGGCGTCCTTATGCTACTCCACCATGACCACTTGCCTTCCCCACTTCAAGAACTTGCTTGCCGACCTCAACCACCGTTCGTCTGGTGTGCCGCCGGTCACGTGCGTCGTGGCGGACAACGTCATGAGTTTCAGCGTGGACGCCGCGAAGGAGCTCGGCGTGCCGTGCGTGCTGTTCTGGACGGCCAGCGCATGCGGCTACATGGGCTACCGCCACTACCGCCTACTCATCGAGAAGGGTCTTTCCCCCCTCCAAGGTGCCATACATATCAGACAGCAAGTGCACGTCACCTGAATTAAGTACTCCTTGTAACAAGTGGTTGTTACCTGCATGCATGTGATCGAGCAGATGAGCAGCTGACGAACGGGTTCTTGGACACGCCAGTGGACTGGGCGCGCGGCATGAGCAGGCACATGCGGATTGGGGACTTCCCCAGCTTCGTCCGTACGACCGACCGCGACGACATCATGTTCAACTTCCTCTTGCGCGAGACGGAGCGCGCGTCGGCCTCGTCGGCCGTCATACTCAACACTTTCGACGAGCTCGAGCGGCCGGCCATCGACGCCATGCGCGCAATCCTCCCACCCGTATACAGCGTCGGCCCTCTCAACTTACTCACAAAGCGGCTTGTCCCCGAAGGTCCGGTCGACACGCTGGATTCTAACCTTTGGAAAGAAGAGCACGACTGCCTCGACTGGCTCGACGGCAGGAAGCCCAGGTCCGTAGTGTACGTCAACTACGGGAGCGTCACCGTCATGACCAACAACGAGTTGGTGGAGTTTGCATGGGGCCTGGCCAATAGTGGCTACGACTTCTTGTGGGTCATTAGGCCTGACTTAGTGAGAGGTCACACCGCCATGCTGCCTCCCGAGTTCCTGGAGGCGAGCAAGGACCGAGGCCTCCTCGCAAGCTGGTGCTTGCAGGAGGCGGTGCTGCGGCACGAGGCGGTCGGGGTGTTCTTGACTCACGGCGGGTGGAACTCGACGGTGGAGAGCCTTTGCGGCGGTGTGCCGATGTTGTGCTGGCCGTTCTTCGCCGAGCAACAGACGAACTGCCGGTACATGTCCGTGGAATGGGGCGTGGGCATGGAGATCAACCATGATGTGCGGCGGGACGCGGTGGAGGAGAGGATAAGGGATGCGATGGGAGGGGAGAAGGGGAGGGAGATGAGGGGGAGGGCAGTAGAGTGGCAGGAGACTGCTGTTCGAGCAACGCAGTCTGGGGGCCAGTCTTCTGCCAATCTTGAGAAGCTAATCAGGGATGTGTTACTCTCTGGTAAGAGTTGCTAGGATGCATTTCTGGTGCAGAACCACATATGGTATGAATTGAATGATACAATATAGTGTTTGTGTTTAATTCTCTCCATCCGTGTAAAATAAGATGGTTGTTTCAGTGTTTAATTCTCTCCATCCGTGTAAAATAAGATGGTTGTTTCAGTGTTTCGCCTTAGCTGGTAGTCGCACCTGACCTGAGGGTATTGGATCCGAAGCTGTACTGTACATGCATGATAAGGTCGCTACCGATGCTTATTAATCTGAAATAAGTTTTCCTTTCATCTCGAAAGTACTTTCGTCTATATTAGTTTTATCAAATTTAATAAGTACATGTACAATAAAAAGTTAGACCATACCATTATTCGAAACGATAAGTTTCTGTGAAGTAGAGGGAGTACTTTTCACAAAAAAAATAGGCGAGTACAACTTAAATTGGTTTAATTTGCTAATTCTCTGTTGTTTGAAATTTTCCTCTCTCTCAATCACAGAAAATTACAGTGTTAAGTAATGTATAATTTTTGTATCACTCTTTCATTGTGGGAGAGATGGTCAAATTTGTAAATACATATGCGGAAATTAGATTTACATAAATGAGATACAATAGGCTAGATAAGCGATATATTCTCATTCGTTAATGCACCTTTATTTTGAAGTATATAGTATTCTTGAGTCTTGATGTTGTAATATATACAAATTCTTGCGAACAAATGCACACCAGCATTGTGGAGATACAGACTTGGCTAATCACTGGTTATTAGCGAGGAGAGGGTACATCATCCACAAACCTCTACAGTTTTACCCAAGAGGCCCCACTTGGCAGGGCAGCCACACTTGCCTTCTCCTTCCACTGCACCGCCATGGCGCCATCCTCCTCATCCCCTTCCGCTTCTACCTTCCCATCACCTCCCGTATCACGCCCTCCACCTCCCCATCCGTTACATCGCCGTCGATCTCCACACCGACGTTGCCTCACCAGCGAGCGTGAAGTTATGTGTGAAGTTGGTCTTTGTACATGAAGTTCTGTGCGTTAGTCTTTGTACATCTGTGTGAAGCAATGTACAAAGATCTACTTCATTGGTCTTTGTACATGAAGTTCAGTGTGAAGCAACTTCATTGGTCTTTGCACATTAGTCATTGGTCTTTCTACATAAAGATGTTCTGTGTCAAGTTATACATGAAGAAAAGTCTTGCAACAAACTGCGCCTCAAAGAACTCGTGTACATAGTTCGCATGGCGGAAGGTACGTACGTCTATACAATCTCAACCTAATGAGTTCAACTCGCTCATCATTGATCTTGAGAAATTAGAAATGAAAATTGAGGATGAAGATAAGTCTATTCTGTTGGTCGTCCCTTTGTCTGCTAACTTTAAACACTTCAAGGAAATTATGCTTTACGGCAATCATGAAACCCTTAGTTTTAAGAAGATTAAATCAAATTTATTGTCTATGGAGAAATTTGATATTGATTCTCATTCTGAAGTTAAGGTTGATGGTTCAATTGTTAGAGGTAGATCTCAACATAAGGGTAATTGTCCTAGATGAAAGTCTAGATCTAAATCAAGGGGTTATAAATCCAGTAATTTTTTTCTGTTATTGCAAGAAACCTTGTCATTAGGAGTGGGCATTTGGTTAATTCTGTTTTTTTGTTTGGTTTTTTTGGTCTAAAAATATTTTGGTTTTTAGGAACCGTAAACCAAACTGAAGCGAACAAAATCAAAAACCAAACCGAATTAACTAAACAAATTCGGTTCAATTAATTCGGTTTTTTGATTAACCAAATTTTCTGAACCATCACTCTTAGGCCCTGTTTGTTTCAGCTTTTGATTCTGGATTCTGGCTCCAAAAGCGTAATCAAAACAAACGACTGATTCTAGAATCGATTCTCACAATCCAAATTTCACCCATATACACTAGAATCCACAATCCACATTATATGTGCTTTTGGATTCGACTTTTGGAGAATCGACTTCTCTACAACTACAATCGAATCGACTTTTAGAGAATCTAAAATTTGAAACAAACAGGCCCTTAGTCCTGTATAGGACTTCATCCATTACGTCGACGAATCCGCGGAATTTTTTTAGAGAAAACTGCAGAGGGATCTAAACGTAATTTTTTTTTGCGTAATTTCGATTTTTTAAAAGAATGGGTCGCTAGGATCCGTCAACAAATCTGTGGCCCAACAGATGTTTATTTTGTGTTTCTTTGTGAATTGAAGCACCCAATTATCTCTACTATATAAAGCAATAGTTTCTTCCCGTGTCACTTCATCAAAATTACCCACCTTTACCACTGTTCTTTAATTACCCATATTTACCACTGCTCTTTAATTACCCACTTTTATCATTGTTAGTGCTCTTTGTAAATAGGCTAGTTTCTTTTATTCTCATGTTATTTTGATCTCTGGCCGTCTATTAGGCTCCCGCGCTGCGTTTCAAATAAAAGTTAAAAGAATCGTTTAGAGTTTCAAAACTTGTTTTTAGCAGGATTAATTCTCTGATGGAATTGTATTACAGTTGTAATATTCAGTGATTCTTTCGTACTTGGTTTTTCTTAGATGTAAGGGCTACTTTCATATGTAGCACAGGCCCTCGATTTATGAGGTACGGTCCTGGAGCAACGCTGCCTTCTTTTTTTACTTTAGAGGGTGAGAATAATTGGATATTGTATTGTCTCGAGCAGGGCGGAGCCAGAGTTTTGGTTAGAAGGGTCACGTGAACTAACTAAAAATTATCACAGCACATAATTACTTTTTAAATATATAAAACTTGAAAATTTAAATATACATATAATTACTAATTATTAACTAATAAATTCAAGTATACATAAGACCAACCAAAACTTAGTTAGGAGGGCCACGGGGACCACGGGAACCAACTAAAACTTAGAAATTCATATATATACACAATTAGTAATTACTAACTAAGAAATTTTATTTTGCTTGGTGGGGCTAGGCGCCTGCCCGCCCTCTTCTCTCTGCCACTGGTCTCGAGCCTCATAACCTATATATTTCTGATTCAAATGCTACAAAATACAGTGGAAAATCCATCCAACTTGTAACTAATGAAAATCAAACTCTGTTTAGATTATACTATGGATTTTTTTTGACAGTTTCAGCTTTGAGCCTTTGACTTCTCATGAAAACCAGAAGTTAATCAAAATAGCTGGTTTCTCCATAGCTAAAAGTTAAAAGCCAATAGATCATTTGTATTAGAAGTTGAAAACCGAAAGATAGTCTGATATAACTTCTCATTTCGAAGAGTTAATGTTCTAATTTAGACACTAAAATTGGAAAAAAAATTACCCCTCTTACCAAATATAAAATACCAAACCTCATCTCACTCCGCTCTTGACCCGCATCCTCACACCTAAAAAGCCAGCTATCAAATATTAAACTATTTTAGCTTAGCCGTATAGTCTACGAATCATACAATTTAACTGAAAACTAATTAAAAACTAATGCCATCTCAAACAGTGTCTGTATCAAACGGTGCCTATAGCTGGCAAGCGGTGCACTTCTGTGAACATCACCACTTGTTAATTGTAGGTGGCGTGTGCCAGTGGTTATGTGCTTTGATGATCCTAATGTACGGATCGAAATAATGGCACTGTATTCAGTGGACAAAATTTAAGCAAAGTACGTACCGTGGTACACATATCGTCTTCCAGAAATTTGTCAGTATGACATCAAATTCGTTGGCAATTTACGGATTAACATTTTAATTCATGCGGTTCATAAAATTGACACGAATCAACGAATTCTTTGCCCCAGTGACACTCCTGGCATTTTTCCAGTTTTTTTTTTTTCCAAATGTTTTTAGCATTATTTGGCGGGTAAGTTTACCGTTTTGCCCTAGCCTGTGCCCTCTGTTAATGCCTATGAGTTCCGTGAAGACTCTTGTGCCCAACATCTTCTTCCTTCTACCACTCCTGACACATGAGAATGAGGCACGGGAGGAAACGGAAAGGAGGCGCGATAATAGAGGGAAGGAGCAGAGGTAAAACGGGCATTAATAGTGCAAAAATCATTTCAAAAATCCTAAAATTGTGAAAAATGCCGGAAGTGTCACTAAGGCAAAGAATTCGTCGATTCGTGTCAATTTTATAAACCACACAAATTGGAGTGTCAATCCGTGAATTACCAACGAATTTGGTGTCACACAGACAAATTTCTCATCTTCTTGTGGTCCAATCAAGGGCAAGCCAATCTATATAAATAAAAATAATAGGTGATATCCAAGATATCTTCTTTGCGTTTAAGAGCAAAAAAATTCACAATAATCATAACACGAAAAAATCATAGAAATTCTCACATTGATAGAAAGAAAAAGAGAAAGATCTCTACCATTTATTTTAGTAAGACCAGAATATAACTGTGTATCTTAATCATATATAAATACTATAGTTATATAATAAATACAATTATATTTTAATTGGTAGAAGTAGAGTTGTATATCAAAGATAATTATATCGTGATATCTAGCTTAAGCACTTTCTAAAACCAAATATGCAATAGTAAAAGTTAAAAACTGGTTTAGAGTTTCAACACTTGTTTTTAGCAAGATTAATTCTCCGATGGAATTGTATTACAGCTATAATATTTAATGAGTTTTTCGTAATTGGTTTTTCTTAGACGTAGGGCCTGCTTTCATATTTAGCACATGTCCCTCAGAAATGGTCTCTAGTGCTGCGTTTCAAGTAAAAAAGTTAAAAACTGGTTTAGGGTTTCAAGACTTATTTTTAACAGGATTAATTCTCTGATGAATTGTATTACATTTGTAATATCCAATGATTTTTGAAATAATTTATACTATATCACTCTAACTCCAAAGGTTGACACTTCAGTAAATATCCCTTGTTTTATCAATGATATGTGGCCCTGGATTTATAGAGCAATGCTGCCTTTTTTTTATTTGGAGGGTGGGAATAATTGGATAATGCATCGGCTCAAGCCTCATAAGTCATAACCTATATATTGTTGATTCAAATGCTAAAAGATACCGGTGTAAAATCCATCCAACTTATACCTCGTGAAAATCGAACTCGTTTTAGATTATAATATGGTCTCCTTCGTTTTAGCTTAAATATAGTTTCTTCTTAAAACAAAAGCGAATTGTGTCAAAACAAGTAGGATTCTAGACAGCTTCTCCAACAATCAGAATCTGATTTGTACATAGAATCAGAAACTGTCACTCACCTGATTTTATGGATTCTGACTCAGATTTTACGAGTCCGCCTCCCACGAGTTGTCGCAGCACAAGGGCTTCCACCGTCGTCCCTAAGCCCTTCCACCACTCTCATCCGCTCATCCGTCACCGACGCCGATCAACAATCAACACAGACAATCAGGATTGCCGAACGACCAGATTCTCTAGTCAGCAAATTCTTCAGACAGTCACTTCTTCAATCAGCTGACTACAATCTAGAATCTGTATAATCAGAAACTGTTTCGAAGAAGGCCTATAGTCGACAATTGGAGCAATGCTGTTGTCCGCTTGTGTGAAGAGCACCGCTTGTTAATTGTAGGTAGCGTGCGCTAGTGGTGATGTGAACTGACGATCCTAAGGGCATGTGCAATGGTACTAGCTATAAAAAATGTTCATATCATCTATACATAACATATAGACAACCTATTCAATGGATTAGCTATAGCATTGTCTATAAAATTAAATATTGGCCCACATGTAATAGATAATAAAGTGCCTTGGAATCAGTTATAGCCTGACTATACATTAGTAGCTGGTCTATATCTCTCTCCTCATTTTCTCTCTTTCACCTAAGCAAAATGCTGAGATGGCACCCTTATAGCTAGCTGAAGTGGCACCATTGCACATGCCCTAACTAACTTATGGCCTAAGGCTGAACCCTATTCGGTGGACAAAAATGAAATGTTCATTTCTCTTGTCCCACCTGTGTTGTTATTGTGAGAGATAGGATTATTTTTTTAATTATTTTTGCAAGAGGTTAGATTTGTTAAAAAAGATTTACTATAGAGCTAAAAAAATCATGGCTTCCACAAAAATTAAGCAAAGTAGGTAGCATGGTAGACATAACTTCTTGTGGTCCGATCATGGGCAAAACAATCTATATAAATAAAAATAATCGGTGATATACAAGACATCTTTTTTTTAATGGTAAGAAAATCCTATAATAATTATAAAAACAAAATTTTCTAAAAATTCTCATATTGATTGGAAGAAAAAGAGAAGGACATCAACCACTTATTTTGGTAGGATCGCATTTTAACGGTGCAGATTAATAAATATAATTATATTTTAATTATTAAAAGTAAAGCTGTAAATTAAAGATAATTATATCGTAATATCTTTCTTAAGCACTCGCTAAAACGATACTTACCTGGAATGATCGCAGAACAGAAGGGGGCCATCACCCATGTACCAAGCTACGCCCCTGCCAGATTGCACCTATCTCGTGGTACATCGTATGATCTCGTAGTTGTACGATTACATGGCTCCATTCTGATTTGATCCTGCATCAGTGTTCAAAAAGGCGTGAAAAAGCGCCGCCTAGGCGCTGGGCGCCTGCCCTCCGCCTCACCTGGGTACGAAATCATGCTCTAGGCGGAGGGGCCGCCTAGGTGGCGCTCGACAGCGTTAGGCGATCAGCTAGGCGGGTGTGGGCGAGCTAGGCGGAGAAAAAGCGACGCTGGGCGGTGTCGGCTTGGATAAGAGGGGAATACCCGGGGCGGTGTGGGGGGAAGAGAGTGAATACTAGGCAGTGGGTGTGAGCGTCGAATCGATCCTCCCCGCCGCCGGATCTTGTCGGTTTGGTCGCCGAAGATCCTCCCTGCTACCGGCGCCCGAACTCCTCCCTCGTCTCGCGTCACCAGCGTTCGAGATCCACCCGCGTCGGCAATGTCCGAAGTCGTCGCGTTGCCCGGCGTCCCTGGGTCGTCGCCAAGCACACTGCTTTGCTGAGCCGAGGTCGACCTTCCGTGTCGGCGCCGCCAGCGCCGAGCTTGTCTTCCCTACCTCCACCAACACCGAGCTCGTCTTCCTTCCGTGTCGGCGCCCGAGCCTCCTGCACCGAGCTCTTCCTTCCGCGCCAGCACTCGAGCCTCTAGCACTTCTCAATCTCGGTGAGGTCTACCTCTTCCCTCTGCCGACTGCAGCACTTCTCAGTGGAATGAACCGAGCGGCCGAGCCGAGAGGAAAAATATCGGGAGACGGGGAGTTTGGGAGATGATCTGATTGGATGAATCGATGAACAGCAAAACAGATGGAATAAAGGGAGTGAGTTTCACTGTTGGAGTGTTGGGTTGCAAAACCAAAATTGAATCAATTGATGTTGTAATTTAGTTGTATTGCATTATGCAATACCATATTATTCACAATGGACCATCTTATTCCGTTATTCACATACCATCTTATTACAATGTACAAGTTTTCAATGTATAAGCTCAATTCATATCATATTATTTGGTTTAACCAACTCATCAAGCAACTTAATATACCTAACAGTGAGATATTAAGTTGCTTGATGAGTTGGTATAAACCAAATAATATGATATGAATTGAGCTTATACATTGTAAACTTGTACATTGTGAATAAGATGGTTCATTGTGAATTGAGATTGTCTTTACTACACGTTCGTGCATGATATGTGAGTTAAACATTGCTCATTTACAGAATGTCGTCAACGGGATTAGCGGCAACAACTAATGAGACCACGACAACTCTTAAGAGGAAGTCGGATGACGTAGGATGGGCTTATGGGGTTCTAGTCGATCCATCCAACTTGGACAGTGTGAAGTGCATTTTTTGTGGCCATGTGAGCTCGAGAGGGATTTATCATCTTAAGCAACACATTGGCAAAGTTGACAATAGTATTGCTAAATACAAAGTAGCCTCAGAGGAAGCTCAAGACAAGTGCAATAAATCTCTTGAAGAAGCAAAACGAAAGAAGAAGCAAAAGCAATACCGTGAAGACGAAGTTAGAGAAGATGTGAATGTTTCGTCAATTGGAGGAGAGGAGAACGGTGGAAGCTCGGGACCTAACAAATTAGGCCATATGGATAGATTTGTACGTCCTATTGATCCTAAAGCAAGCCCAGTTGAAGCCAAGCGGCAACAAAATATTACCGAGGCACTTTGGAAAGAGAGAACACATCAAGTGCGACAATATGTTGCTAGATGGGTGTATACACATGGTAAATCTTCTATCTTTTACCTTCCATTGATTGCTCATTGCTACCTCACCAAACTCTTGTTTGTATTACTTAAATAGGTGTACCATTCAACACTCTTGACAACGATGAGTTCAAGCAAATGTGTGAAGCCATTGGTCAATTTGGCCCCGGTTTTCAACCTCCTACCCAATACGACCTTCGGGAGAATTTGTTGAGTGAGAAATTCTTGAGAACCAAGAGTTTGCTAAAGGAACGTGAGGAGGAAAAGATAAAAAATGGTTGCTCTATTATGACCGATGCTTGGACAGACATGAAGAGGAGCATAGTGAATTTGTACACACATTGTAGCATGGGAACAAGTTTTTTAAAATCAAAGGAGATGTCGGATGTGTCACACACAAGTGAAGTCATATTCAACATAGTAGATGAAGCAATTGAGGAAGTAGGTCCGGAACATATGGTGCAAGTAGTGACGGACAATGCTTCTAACAACATGGGAGCAAAGGCATTGTTGCATGCCAAGAGGCCAAATATCTTTTGGAGTTCTTGTGCAACTCACACTATCAACTTGATGCTCCAAGGAATTGGCAACTTGCCAAAGTTCAAGAAGACACTTGACCAAGCAAAGGCATTCAATATCTTCATCTATTCACACCATAAGACATTGGCATTAATGAGGCAATTCACAAAGAAGAGAAATATCATAAGGCCGAGGGTGACTAGATTTGCTTCTGCTTTTCTTACTTTGCAAAGTTTGATGGAAAAGAAGGAAGAACTAAAGAAGATGGTGGTTAATGGAGAGTGGGAAAGTTTGAGTCATGTGAAAACCAAAAAGGGCAAGGATGCAACGGCGACGGCTATAAATAGGGCTTTTGGAATGGTGTTGCTCTATGCTTGAGGGGTTTTGAGCCTTTGGTGCAAGTTCTTCGTTTGGTTGATGGGGATGTCAAGCCATCTATAGCTTTTCTATATGGAGAACTAATTAAGGCAAAGAAGGAACTCAAGGATGCCTTTGGAAATATGGAGAAGAACTACAAAGATGTTATAGCCATTGTTGAGAAGAAGATGAAAGGTAGACTTGATTTTCCATTACACTTGAGTGCATACATGTTGAATCCATACTATAGCTATGTTGATGATGCAAACTTCGTGGATCTAAACATTACGGAATCATTCATGTCTTGTGTTGAGACTTTTTATCATAGTGACGATGACAAGCAAGATCGGGTTGTAAATCAAGAGTTGATCAAATTTCAAAATAGAGAAGGTCCCTCTAGAAAGAAGCTTGCAAGAAGTTGTCAAAACTTCGACTATAATCCAGGAAAACTTGTGCTTAATTCATGCATTCATTTTGTAATACATAGTAACTTGTTAATCAACTATTATAGATATACATAATTACATATACTAAATTGTTCCTACTTTTCTTATTGATAGCATCTTGGTGGAGGCTCTATGGAGGCCAAACACCAGATTTACAAAAGATGGCCTTAAGACTCCTCTCATTGACCTCAAGCTCTTCCAGTTGTGAAAGAAATTGGAGCACTTTTGAATCGGTTAGTCTCTACTCTTGAGTCCCAATAATCCAATATTCAATACTCTAAAGTCTCAATTCTCAATATTGTGTAATGTCACAATCTACTTTGCAATTCGTAGATACATACCAAAAGAAGAAATAGGCTAACCACTGCCCGTCTCAACAATCTAGTCTACAAACAATTCAATGCTAGAATGTTGGCCAAGAAAGAAAGGATCATAGCAAAGAAGAACACTGATGTCCTCCTATGTTGTGATGCTACCGAAGCTCAAGAATTTCTATATGAGGGAGGGGATAATCATGCATTGGTTGTTTTTAGAGATGATGAGGATGAGGAAGAGATAGTGCCCAGTATACCTTGGGGAGTACTTGATGAAGCTATCGATACTAGTGAACAACTTGAACTTTGTAGAAAGTGCAAGAGTGAGAGAGCTTCATGATGATGAATTCCAATCCGAAGAAGAGGAGGGCAATGAGGAGGAAGATGTGAATGTTGAGTTTGAGGATGATGAAAATGAAGTGTTGCCACGAAAGTTCTATCCTTTAGAGGATTGATCATTTCAAGATCACTGGCTCAAACTTTTGTTGAACTTAATTATGTGTTGGACTATATTTTATGACTTTATTATGTGTAGAACTTAGTTTTGTGACTATATTATGTGTGCGACTATGTTTTGGGACTATATTCCATCTTTTATATATGTCTTTCACTTTTTTATTTCATTGCAGCCTGTCATTTTGTGATTTCCGTCTAAGCAGGTTAGGCGTTAGGCAGTGGGCCTCCGCTCGTCTATCGCTTAGCGCTTTTTTGAATATTATCCTGCGTAAGATTTGCTTAAGGAAAAAAATATACCAAATAGTGGTTTCAATATTACATATTTTATTATCACGATTCTCGACGTAATATCATACTATGTTAATCTTGTCGATATTTGCAGAAAAACAAAAACACCTGGAACCCCATCCTGACAACCTTGGTGGGGGCCGACAGTCAGTGACTCACCTAGCTGGTTCTGCGCACGGCCTGCTGGTACGCGTAGCAGCTCGGTTGGACTAGTGGAGGACTGACACAAACAAAAGCGAGTGGTACAAGGCAGAAATGGAGGCGGCTCTAGTAGCAGCAATTGCTTTTCCGCTATCACAGGATTCGTAAAACCCAATTAAGATTGGAAATCAAAGATCCGGTAATACTAATTTATTATAAAAATTAAATTAAAATTATTAAAAATCAAACCGGCAAATAGATTTTTTTTGCAGATGATTTTTTGGTCGATTTTCACCTATTTTCAACCGATTTACATGACATAAATTTTTCTAAATTTTTTGAATTTGACCAATATACTGATCGGTTTAGATTTCGATCCGACTCGATACGATTGATTTTCATCGATTTTATTAACCCTGCTCTACCTGAAGTCTTTAGCCGTGGTCCATTCCATTGGCTCTAAGCTCAATGGACAAGACTATAGCTTTGTACGCATAAAGTGTAGGTATATATAGCCATCCCAAGAATTTGATAAATACTAGAAGATTATCTCTTCAACAAACTAAATTTGTTGATTGAATTCATTTCAATTTTGTTGGATTGGAATTTGTAAGATGTTAGAACTATTTGTATCTTGTTTTTAGCAAATATTAAATATATATGTTAGATTTATAATATTGTCAAACCGTTGTATCTCTACTACTTCTAATTATGAATTGGTGGTGGTTGTCCATTCTCCCTCAAGAATACCCACGAAACCGTCATTATCTCGATCTTCTATACATTAGCGAACGAAGAAAGTTTTAATTCGGTTGAATATGCATACATGCGTGATTCGTGACGCATCAGACTCTTATTTCAATCAGTCGATTCTATTTCCAAATACTGCATGGCCGATTATTTTTCCATATATTGCATGCATACAGTTTCTGAGTTACTATGTGCCTTTGAGTTGCCATATTCATCCTTTCAATTAAATATTTACTTGCATAGGTAGATAAGATCATTTTTTTATCTAATCACGTATAGTCTTGATTCCGGTCGGCCAGCAGCATACGCATGACTATGCATGACGGACTAGATAAGTTTGTTATCTCTATCTTACTAATTCTAATTAGGAGTTGGTGGTGGTACGTCCGTTCTCCATCCTCAACCCAACACGCAGCGCACTGGTGGGTGAGTTGGAAGCGGCGCAAGCCACCCGATAGACTGGATTGGATCGCCCCGTTGCAGGAGGTAAATGAATAGGCATAACTCATTTATTATTTTCCTATCTTCCATTGATCTGGCATTTGAATCGGCGGTGATTGCTCCCGGTGCTTTTCGGATTGGATTGATTTATTTCTTTTCGAAGGAAGCAGAGTTCCGATTCATGAAGTTGGGTCTCTTCTCCATGATTCGACAATTTCTTAATCTGGATTCCATAGATGTTTCATCGGTTGCTGAATCTATATAACCTCACCGTTTCTTGCTTTTCCTGTAGATGTGTTGAACTTATCCGTTGAGCAAAGGTAATGGGCGACCTTCCTAATCTCGTCGATGCGGTGCAGGGGCAGGTCGTCAGTGGTGGGCGGCGAGATAGGTTGGCGCTTCTAGAGCTCGAGCGTGGTGGATGATGTCAATAGGTTGAAAAAGGCGCTTGCAAGGGGAGGCGAGGAGGCAGTGGAGCTAGTTGATGGGGTGGGGTTATGGTATGGCCGGAGTAAGGCGTACGAGCCACGCACGCCGCTGATAGTGGCAACTGTTGGGAAACGCGGTATGCTACGCTAGCACAAATTAAAATTTCAACCGCATAACCAGAAAAGCTACTCGCAAGAAAGGGATCACAGATTGGATTACCACTAGACGCGCAGTTGCGGAATCCTTCGCGCGTTGGTGAAGTGGATCGTCCTCACGCGGATCGTCCTTACGCAGATCGTCCTCGCTGCGGATCGTCCTCGCTGCGGTTCGTCCTCACCACGCCGCAGTAACAGCAGCGTCACCACAGCAGTCCACACGTCCCGGGATGGAACGCCGTGCATCGGCGTGCAAGCACCGTGTCGCTCGGCAAGGGCAATGAGAGGTGGAGGCTGGGGTTCTGGACGTGAACAATATCATGCATGCCCACCCTTCTCCTCTCCTTATATAGCCACGCGACGAAACCCTAAGCCAGGGTCCATCAGCGCGTTAAGCCCACGAGGTCTATTAATTACGGATCCAATCCGAATTAATGTGTCCTAGCCCGTTAAGTGTGTGACCCTGTAGGTTCATGTACATTTGGACATAGATTCGGAAAACCCTTTTCCAATCCAATAGCTGGTAGTGGTTCCTTGCAGAGCATGCCAACTCCCAAACACATATGATCAAATCAGATAGAACCTTTCAAAAGTACTCATGTAATAATCCCTTTGCCAAACTATATGAAGATTGAATTCAAGGCGAGAAGTATGTCATCCTTTGACAGTTCAATGCATCTCTCGTATCCGCGATATATTAATAAGTTGTAATTGACTTCTCAATCACGGCATGGCCATGCACTTCCTTAATCATATCACACGAGTGGCCTAGACATATATCTCCGTTACACCGAGTGGCAAATTCCATCTTATTGTTCACTTCCTCTCGCATGTTTCATAGCAAACATGAAAGCTACCTTTATAACTATCCGGTTAGGAAATAGCGTTTGGTGGCCCCAAGGTAAACTATTACACATGTAGGGAATGTGACAATCTCAAGTCTAAGGATCATACATCCACTATGTATGAGATACATCGATGACACATAAGAATGTAACATTCTCGCAGTTGTCCCATTATGGGTCTATCTAACTCATGTTCTTCATCATGAGTTCACAATGTATTGATGATATCTCCATATCCTATGATCTATGAAACATAATCATCGATCAATACATGTGCCGATCTATTCATCGTTGTCCTATACGATGATACGATCGAGATACTTACGAATTATATCAATAAGTAGAGAGTTTCATAAGCAAGTCACATACTTGTTGATCAATATAATGATATACATTCATTGGACCAATAATCATATTATTATTCATAAGCATAGTCATGTTACAATCATCTATATATCGCCTCAAGGGCATAACACCAACAATCTCCCACTTGCACTTGAGTCGGTCAATTAAGCATCTAATACCAATAGACCTTGTGTGCGCCTCATG
>JAYEVE010000209.1:0-41832 GCA_036346375.1 Guadua angustifolia | reverse complement strand
ATTAGAGATATGGCGAGGGACTAGGAAGAACGAATCGCTGCCACCAACTGTAAATTTATATTAGTAGAGATTTACGGCGCATGACTACCTTTAATTAGTCTGTACAGTACAGTACTACTCATGTATGTGGATCGAGTGTCACAGCCATATACACAGGATCAAAGCTTTTTTTTAACAGCCTGAGGTATGGCGATCTTAAGTCTGATCCGATATGATACTGTAGTATAGGTCATGTTGAACCCGAGAATAAGACACGATAGGTGGCACGGGAAACAAAATAAAGCTTACGACCAACTCAATCTCAACGACGTTCAAAAAAGTCCGCCTTAATTAGTCTGCACAGTACAGTACTACTCCATGCATGTGGATCGAGTGTTACAGCCATATACACAAGATCAAAAGGATTCGGCCGGTGATTATTATCACCATTGCATTGACTAGTATTATATATGTAAGCGTACGACCAACTCGACCTCAACTAAAGGTGGGCACTTGGGTAAAGCTTTTTTGACCAGTCTGGAGCATAGCGGATAAGATCTGATCCTAAATCCGGTCCGATACAATACTGTAGTATAAGCCTTGTCGGACCCGAGAATGAGGTATGATTAGGGTTGAAAACAGTTCAGATATTTTCCGACAGATCCAGATATTTTCGGATACGGATTCTGTCGGATCGGATATTTGTCGGATAGTATCGGATCGGATACGGATACGGATTTTTTTTGTCGGATACGGATACGGATACGGTAGCTCATTATCCATCGGATACGGATACGGATTCGATAATCCGGATAATTGTGGGTCGGATATCTGGATAGACATATGGGCTGGGCCAAAACCACTCTTTTGGCCCAAAAAGATGTCTTAATTTCAGAATTGTTTTCTAATTTAATTAATCTCTAAAGCAAGTTTTAATTATTAAAATTAGCAAACCAACTCCAAAAATTATTAATTTTTTGAGAAAGTTCCAGTAACAATATAAAATTTAAAAATTATTTTCAAGATTTTATCATATTTTAATTTTTCTCAAAAATTCAAAAACTCCTATTCTTGATAGTAAAATATATTAAATAAGTAGCTAAAAAATGCATAAAAACTCATAAATATATAATTTATTACCTTTACTATTTTAAACATAATTTAACTAAGAATATAAATCTTGAGTCATTATATATAAGTGTTATATGCTTTTCCTAGAGATATGATATCTAAGTATTATCAAAGTTTTAGTGTGTTATGTATTTGCTTTTATTTGTATCTCGAGCAAGGATTACCTTTATTTTGTGTTTTAATCTATGTATATGATGAACTAATCGTATATATGTAACAAACTAAATCTTATATAATTTTATTTGCTGATATGGTATCTAACTATTATCTAAGTGAATGAAAATATTGTTTACATTTGTTCAATTTTCAATAATATTTTGATCTAACCAATTAGTTATGTGTTTCTGTTCAATTTTTATGTACAATTTAAGGGGTTATCATGTTCCGATAAATATTCGAAACCGTATCCGATTTGATTCATATTCGATCCGTATCCGTATTCGATACTATCCGTATCCGTATTCGTATCTGGACTATCCGTATCCATATCCGCATCCGAGAAAAAAATATGAAAACAAATATGGTAGAGCTATTATCCATCCGTATCCGATCCGTTTTTACCCTTAAGTACGATGGTTGGCACGGACAAAAAAAAAAGCGTACGACCAACTCAATCTCAACGACGTTCAAAAAAGTCCGCCTTAATTAGTCTGCACAGTACAGTACTACTCCATGGATGTGGATTGAGTGTTACAGCCATATACACAAGATCAAAAGGATTCGGCCGGTGATTATTATCACCATTGCATTGACTAGTATTATATATGCAAGCATGTGTAACATGACTTATGACCAACTCGACCTCAACTAAAAGTGGGCATTTGGGTAAAGCTTTTTTTTTTTTTGACCGGTCTGAGATATGGCGGATACGATCTGATTTAAATCCGGTTCGATATGATACTGTAACATGAGTCGTATTAGATTCGAGAATGACACATGATGGACGGCACGGTAAAAAAAAAAAAAGCTTACGACCAACTCAATCTCAACGACGTTCAAAATAGTACGCCTTAATTAGTCTGCACAGTACAGTACTACTCCATGCTTGTGGATCGAGTGTTACAGCCATATACACAAAAGATCAAAAGGATCCGGCCGGTGATTATTATCACCATTGCATTGACTAGTATTATATATGTAAGCATGTGTAACGATGACCGGAGGAGACAAATTTAGGGGTCTCTTAATTTTAGAGACTGGATTAGGGGTCCTGCTGGATTTGTATTTTTTACTAAACTCCTTATTTTAAGGTTTAGGGGCTGGTTTAGGGAATCTGCTGGAGATGCTCTTACGACCAACTCGACCTCAACTAAAGGTGGGTACTTGGGTAAAGCTTTTTGACCAACCTGAGGCATAGCGGATAAAATCTGATCCTAAATTCTGTGCGACATAATACTGTAGCATAAGCCTTGTTGGATCTGAGAATGAGGTACCATGGATGGCACGGACAAAAAAAGCTTACGACCAACTCAATCTCAACGACGTTCAAAAAAGTCCGCCTTAATTAGTCTGCACAGTCCAGTACTACTCCATGCACGTGGATCGAGTGTTACAGCCATATACACATATCAAAAGGATCCGGCCGGTGATTATTATCACCATTGCATTGACTAGTATTATGTATGTAAGCATGTGTAACCGGGAAGCACCCGATATATATATCAATATAAGAGGGAAATTTGGATTCGTCTATACCATAAAAAGATAGAGTTCTAAACCAAATACGGTTAGAGCATCTCTAACAGTTCCTAATATTTAGACTCTCAATATTCTTAGATTGGGGCCTTCCTAAAAAATTTTGGGTCTACAAAATACCTTGTTTTCCAACAGTTCCTATATTTTCTCCCAAAACACCTTTGAATTGGTCCGTGGGCCATCCTGCACGTAAATAATGTTGATTGGGAGGCGACAAAAGCGCACAAAAATGAGGAGTCGGGTGCTGTTTTAGGCGATCAAAATTTGAGAAGCTAGAAAGAGGAACTGTTGGAGTACTTTTTTTTTGCAATCAAGTCCAAAATCAGGTTTTGGGAATGGATTTTAGGCACTGTTGAAGATGCTCTTAGACTCCTTATCTCGTAACACGTCTAAAAAAATCCACGCACGCGCGGATTCACAAGTGCTATTCAGTTTTTTACTGGACCTTCCTCGTAATCCCTTCATCCAAAAAAGTCCACCTCAGCATTTCTAGGACGCGGATTCACACGCGCTGGCGCATGGTTCTTCTCAAGAAGCAATCACCCACTCCGTAATCCCTTCGTCCAAACAAGTCCCCACGCGTGCGGTTCTTCTCAAGTTCAGTCTTTTTACCGAACCTTCCTCATAATCCCTTTGTCTAAAAAAATGTCCACCTCAACATTTCTTGGATGCGGATTCACACACGCGCTGGTTCTTCTCTAGAAGCAGCAACTCACTCCGTACGTACAGTGCATACTCAGTTCAGTCTTTCACTGGACCTTCCTACTACTCCCTTCGTCCAAATTTATAAAACATATTTTTTCTTATCACATAGACTAATAAGATATTAAAAATAATTAAATTAATTATTATCACTAAACACTATATTTAATGCATGCATGTAGATAATATAAAGTAAATATAGATATTTATTAGAGCGTATAGAGGGAGTATCATGTTAGTTTTGCATTGAAATATAAAATACGCCCTATATTTGTGGATATGACCATTTAAAAAATAAGCATTGTAAACTTGGATGGAGGAAATATCAATTCTAACCACTAATTTATATTATAATATATCTACAAAATATAATAAATCTCTAATATTACGAATATCTTAGCCCACCACAGGTAACTGACTAGGGTTAAACTTCAGTAAATGATGTCATCTTTGCCCAAAACTGCAACGAAAAACAATAGATAAGGAGATCTCCTTACTCTGATAGTATTCAGCCAGCAACATGTAAGTACAAAAATATACTCCGCAAGACTTGTAAGCAAAGTTATATATAGCATGTAAGGCTATGTCAATTGAAGTAGCTATCTTACTAAGTTTACTATAGAAATGGTCATCCAGGTCGGTTCTTTTTCAACATCTGGGTCGGTTTTGGAGACGATATAAAGTCCTTAGACAGTGATGATGAGTAGCTATCACGGTTAGTTTTCGCCCCATAGAGATATAGTGTTATCTGTGCTGGTTCTGAGGTCAGAACCGATCCAGAAGACCTATTATCTCTATTAATTTGGAGCTAGAAACTGATAGAGATAATTGAGATTAGTTAATTATCTCTATCGGTTTCATACTCGGAACCGATAAAGATTACACGTCTCTATCGGTTTCTAAGCGTGAAACCGATAGAGATAAATCCTAGGTATCACCTTCACAATATGTTCACATTCAAGATATTCACACTAACAGATTGACAAATTCACAGATATTACAGATTGACGGTATATACACAATTGGCAAATTCATAGTATATATTCACATTCACAATATACTCACGATAGACAAATTTACAAGATATTTATATTCATTGTATTATTGAATAGTATCATACTCAATACGTAAATCAAGAGCACAATCCTCTAAGGTATAACTCTTTGCCCATCAAATCTTCATCAAGGAACGAGTTGAATAAGGGTATGCATACTCAATGCGTAAATCAAGAGGCACTTCCAAGTCTTCGTCATCATCATCTCCTTCACTTTCAGACTTTCGAATGGCAAGGAAGATAAATATGACATGGACACTAGTTGAATAAAGGTGCGTTTGGTTGGGTGAACGAGAATGAATGGGAAGAGATGGTACATGATGGATAGGATGATCTTGGATAAGATGACACAGGGAGGGTATTTGGTTGCCTAAATGGAATGGTACAAAAGTTTGTTTGGTTGCTTAGATGGAATGATATGGTATGGTAGAGATAATGTTTGATTGGAGGGATGAGGTTGGTATGGAAAGAAATGAATTGTAAATTTAGAAATGAAATATTTTGGAAATGAAATATGAATTTAGACCTCGATTTGAGTTTCCATTATGTTATGAATTTCATCGAATTTTTGGCAAATAGGAAATTTATTTTAAATAGTACAAATTGAGGTTTCTTAATTGTAAATTTTAAAATCAAATGAACATAAAATCTGGAGAAAATTTATTTAAATCCTAGACAATCCCCATGAACTCGTTCTCAAAATTTAAAAAATGTTTGACTAGTTTTGATATCTCAATTAAATAGGGAAGTGAAGGCTATCAAAATTTAAACTCATTCTCCTCTCTCATAGTCAATCGGGCCCACTTGCCAGCCTCAATAAGGTGGATGATGACGGGAGGCTGCATTGAGGCAAGGGTGGGCGCTCCCGATCTGGGCCTAGGGAGCATGGGGCATGGCAGTCGAGAATCGGCTAGGCAAATGGCAGTGGCAATTGAGACGATCACAGAGGGAGGAAGAAGGCATTAATCTTGGCAACCATGGGGAAAGCATAAGAAGGCTCCTAGAGTTCCATTTTGAGGTCTCACCTTGAGGGAGAAGCTCCGAGGTGATGGCGATGGTGGTGGCCGGGGAAGAAAATGGCCACGTGAGCATGGTGGTGAGGAGAACGCGTCTGCATGCGATGCAGCGAAGAGCAAGGGTGGATGTGCTAGTCGGGCGTAGGCGGTGAGCATGACATTCAAGGCAACAATACACTGGCGAGGTCATCACATTGAACAGCGTGAATGAGCGATCTCGTTTGGGATGAGATGGTTCACCGATTTTGCCGAACAAGCTTATTCAACATCCGGTGGAATATTCTGTAAAGTTGCATCATCTCATCTGGGATGGATTGATATGGTTCCTTCAATCAAACATGCAAACGATGGCATATACGGGACAATCCAATCTGATAGGAGCTCATCCATCGAACCAAACGTAACCTAAATAGACCCAAAGATCGCGGCAAGAATTAACATAAAAATGGATTGGCCAGAGTCTCGTCTACATCTTCGCCATCGTAATTAACAACAGGATTCTATCCATATAAATAGATTTTTACTATTGTATGAGAGTTTAGTAGCAAGATTTAGTTCAGACTATGAATAAGATTTTACTAAATGAATATCAAATTACTTAATATGTTGTAAGATTTACTATCGCATAGACTCCATGTGCTATCGAACCCTTATGACATAACAAGAAAATCTATATATACGATAACAAAATCTATATATACGGATAGTAAAATCAATACTATCGTGCCATAGGAGTTCAGCATTTGTACATCTATGCAGAGTCATAAAATCTTACAATACATTAAGTAATTTGATATTCATTTGATAGTAAAATCTAATTCATATGGTGTTTATTGGTGAGACTTATATCATTTTTTTCATCTCGTCGTCAGTAAGCTACTAGTGAAAATCGTTCGTGAATCGGAGCTACCAATAAAAAGTTATGGCTAAAATAAAGAAAAATCATATTCATATACAAGCAAGGAAATACATTTATTTGTTGTATAGCCACGCTACTTATTCATGTACATGAGTAATTTGGACTAGCTTCTGTGGGATTACGACCAACGCATAGCTATGCACATGCGTAGAATAACGCTACCGTATTTGTCTATACAAAGAAAGATGTGTCCCCCTTAGCCCCTATAACTTTCTTCCTCACTCTACTTGGTCGGCCGAACAGGGATGGGACGCTCATCTCCTCTTGAGATTATTTGGTCAACCGTGTTGTCTTTCCATGCTTCTTGTCGATCTCCTTAGAGCAACTCCAACCCAAACCCCTATATTTTCCCCCTAAATCACTCATTTAGGGGTAGTATAAAAATTAGGGGTACTCTACATCAAATTTGTCTCCAACCCACACTCCCTATTACTCACCTCTATTATTTATCTAAACATTATTATTACTTTGTACCCATGAATTATTATTTTAAAATGAATAAAAAAATGCCAAAGAAAATAATAGGGGCAAAGAGAAGCCCTCTAGATGTAGGGGTGAGAGAGTACCTCCTTAAAATAGGGGTTTATAATAGGAGTTGGGTTGGAGCTTATATTTTTCTAAGTCTCCTCATAATTTAGGATAGGGGGAGGTTTAGGGGGTGGGTTGGGATTGCTCTTACCTTTTTTTTTAATTAGAAAAATATAGAAGGGTGAAAAGAAATAAAAGTAAGCAGTTCCATGTCATTTGAATGTGTGAAGACTAAAGAAGCTAATGAGAGGCGCTAGCTAGGGAACATATCAAGATAGTGGAATACTGGAATATCCACGTACGGCAGGTGAGATCGACGGGCAACCAAGAAAACAAAAGAAATACTCCTATATATTCAATGTCAGATGTGACAAGTTTTGACATTTGATGATTGTACTGTACGAAAATGTAGCAAGTTGCATGGGAACATACATATGCTGCAGACTCTGCCGATCATTGACTTTTAGTATATACTACTCCTACCGTGCACTATTGACTTTTTCGGTTTACTTAGTAACTCTAGAAGGCCCATCATTGACTTTTAGTATATACTACTCCTACCTTGCACTATTAATGTCGTTCTCCACTTAATTACTCTTTTGCGGATTAGTTGGTTTCTTTTGCTGGTCGAGCGTGAATGTTCTTCAAGTAAAATACACTAATATATATCAGTTTAGTGGGGGTAAGAAGAAATCTGAATAGGTGGGCAAACATTTGATATATTCAGCTTTATAACGAAAAGGACTAAGGAACCAGACTGGTGAATTGCTCCTCCAAACAGCGAGTTCAACAACCCAAAAACTTGCTGTCTGAAGGAGCACGGTAAAAGTTGTGCGAGAGAGCGGTAAGATACCGTACATTTACTGTAGCTCTTCACAATGCAGCTTTAGATCTTAGTCGCTCATATTCAATCGAACGGTCCGTAATCATCCAAAAAGTTGAGGGGGGCTGTGCTCCTCTGCTTGGGCCTAGCCCACCTGTCAGCTGCTCGTCCCACGTCAAAGAACACCCTAATGATTCCATTTTAAGCATCAGGCGACCTATATATATGATTCCATTTTACCGGTTTCTTGCGGTGAAGTTCGACCGGAATGCTTCGGCACCGATCGCTAGAGACGGGGAAGGAGATGAGCAGTGGCGGCGTTGTCCGATTGGTGAATGCTGAAATAAAATGAGGTGAGTATTCAAAGTAATTCAAAAAAAGTTATGATCCTTGATGTTTTATCATAGCCCATATTATTTAATGTAATAAATGTTACTTAAATTGAATCTTAAAATATGTATAGCATGTGCGGGTGCATGGGTTAATGACTAGTGATCATAATTAGAGTCTACTAAGCTAAGGGTTGGATGTTTTTCTTTTTTTATTCTAAGAATTTCTAGGCTATTTATCTTTTTTAAGCAGCTGTAAAACACTTGTCATTGACTTTGAATATATAATAAAAAGATAATTAGATCAATAGCAAGGTTTTTTTGATACTTTACTGTCTTTAGTAAGAAAAGACCCCATGAGATAATTAAGTATGCTGATACTATCTATCAGGCGTGGGAAAAAATCCCGACGGGAAGACAATGAGACGGGCGCGCGCTCGCCTATATATACCCATGGCGAGAAAGCAGCACGCTCAGCCCGATCAGCTGGTTAGCAAGTTAATTACCAGGCTCCTACCGACATGAAATACGAGCTAGTGCTAGCCATGCCCCTGTTATTGTTGTGGTTTCTCTTTGCTCTCGCCCTAGTACTTTCCCAGCCGCTGCCGACTGTCTCCGACATGGCGCCGTCACTGATGCCGACTCAACTGCCGGACTGCCCTAAGAAGTGCGGCGACGTACACATTCCCTACCCACTCGGCATCGGCAGCGACTGTGCCTGGTCGGGTTGGTTCACCGTCACTTGCAACCCTCCGAGACCGTACATCTCGTTGTCTGGCCGAAACATCGAGATCATCCGCATCTCGTTGTTGTCTGGCCGGATGCGCGTCTTCACTCCAGTGTCGCACAAGTGCTTCAATTCGTCCAGCACCACCGAACCCGAACCAGCCTGGAAATTTAACCTCACCGGCTCGCCGTTCCTGATCTCGCGGAGGAACGAGTTCACGGCCATCGGGTGCAACACCCTGGCGTTCCTCCAGGGCAGGGACGACTGGAGCTACTTAAGCGCCTGCATCACGACGTGCGTGAGCTTGGATGACGCCGCCAATGACGGTGACTCGTGCGCGGGGCTCGGATGCTGCCAGATGCGGTCCATCCCGGGCAACCTTAGCACCATAACAGTCGACTGGTCGGGTATCAAACGCAACCCCGCGTGGAGGTGGAACCCCTGCAGCTACGCCTTCATGGCCCAGAAAGGCTGGTACGTACATACGCTTGCGTGCCGTTGCCGTGTCCCAAAGTTAATTTGCCTTTCAAAATGATCTATTTCTTTAATTCAATACATCATCTACACAATCGAGTAGCAGCAAAAATACATATGCCATATGGATATTTTTAATCTAATTTATTTATGTGGAAGAAAAATTACTGTTAAGGATTTTTTTTCAAGGGTAAAGTTGAGGATTTATTGCATTTAATACCGGCAAGATATAGTTTGAATCTAGACCAGTGGGTTACAAAAGATCAATTAGAATCAGTATTAGCTATTTTCATCAAGTGAATCTTAGGGCTAGGAATACTTTGTGTGCTTGAGACTGCATAGAAGTAGCAAAGAATGCAACTGTCCTTTTTGTAATATCAATATATTAGATCGTAAGTTTGGAGTTCGATCGATCTGTCGCGCTTCGTTTCTCCCATCTGAAAAATATATTTATGTATATAAATAAATAGTCAGATTTTGTATCTAATTTGACCAATTAATAATACTTTCTTTAATGTTAAGATTACTGACGTGAAAATAATACGACTATATTTTGCATTGATAATAATCTTATGCGTGTGTTATTCTCTTGCGAGAGGGTATAGTGGTGCATTTGTGATATAAACTTACTTTTGACCATGACAAGTAGAAAAGTTATCAAGATTCCTTATTTTTTCTATAGTAGGGATTAACCGTGAACTTATGTATTTTAGGTACAATTTTAGCCGGAAAGATCTCAACAATACAGGTGACATGGCCTACGACAAACGGGTTGGTGAGAGAGGTGTTCCGCTGGTGCTTGACTGGGCCATCAAAAATAATGGGACGTGCCCTCCACCTCCAACAAAACCAATAGCTTCTGCTTGTGTCAGTGCTCACAGCCATTGTGTCAGTGACAGACAATGGTTGGGTTACCTTTGCGAATGCTCCGACGGATACGATGGCAATCCCTATGTCCTCGGCGGATGCACGAGTTAGTTTGGCCACAGAATTTCCAATTCTCGCATTCGCTAGAAAACAATTGTTGTTTTGTTAGACTGACCATTCAAGTTTTCAATATACAGATATTAACGAGTGCGAGCTCCAAAAATCAGATCCTACAAGATATCCTTGTCAAAATGGTAGCACATGCCACGATACGGAGGGTGGTTACGAGTGCAGATGC
This sequence comes from Guadua angustifolia, assembly GCA_036346375.1. Taxonomy (NCBI): domain Eukaryota; kingdom Viridiplantae; phylum Streptophyta; class Magnoliopsida; order Poales; family Poaceae; genus Guadua; species Guadua angustifolia. Next base: position 31,290 of record JAYEVE010000209.1, on the reverse strand, counting down.
AATTTTGGACGAAGAAGGGACAGCTGCCTACCCATATTTCCTGCGCATGTAGTTGCAATAGTAGGTGAGCATCCGTATAATATATATACTACTCCATTCGTCCGAATATATATCATTCTCGCTTTCAAATTTTCTTTATTAATATAAGTCATTCTACAGTTCGAAGTGACTTTTACCAATTTTTCTTCCTATACTCCTCGTCTATAGCTATTTAATTTTAATAGTATTTACTATCATGGACTAGAGTAAGACACAATTGAAAATATAATAAAAAAGGATAATGTAGTCTTTTTTGTTGATACGCCTCGGTGAAAGTATAAAAAACTAGAATGACAACTATTTAGGAGCAGAGGAAGTAGATGCCTAGCTTGTACTCATAGTAAAGTTATGTATATATGGTCCTTAGTTTTTCTTTTTTGCTTCAATATTTATGGTCTTTAGTTGAATTAACACAATAAAGATAACATGCATGCAAATGCAATGAATGTCGTCACGACTAATATGGATCTATGCTATCTGTGTTTCTCAGCAACATTCTGCGCAGTCGGTGCTTTGGTAGTCCTATTATGGTTCATCCACAGAGAGCGCAAGAGACGAAGGCAGAGAGGTTTTTTCGACAAAAACGGTGGTGAAATACTGAAGAGCATGAACATCAACATCTTCACAAAAGAGCAGCTGGACAAGTTCACAAGGAACTACAGCAAACCCACTGGAGAAGGTGCCTTTGGCGTGGTCTACGAGGGAATTACAGACGACAACCAACGAGTCGCAGTAAAACGCTCAATTGCACAAGGCGAGGAGCGGCGCCCAGATGATTTCGTGAACGAGATCACCATCCAATTTCGGATCAGCCACACGAATCTGGTCCGCCTTGTCGGATGTTGCCTGGAGACAGATGTCCCGATGTTGGTCTTTGAGTTCATCTCCAATGGAAGCCTCTACAGTGTACTTCATGGAGTCAAAAAGCGTACACTCTCGCTACAGGCTCGCTTGGATATTGCCATTGGATCTGCCGAAACTCTCTCCTACATGCACTCAGACGGTGGCCACAACATCGTTCATGGAGATATCAAGTCCGGCAACATTCTCCTTGGTGACAACTTCATGCCAAAGGTCTCCGACTTCGGGTCCTCCAAGCTCGTGGTTCAGAACGTATAACAATTGGTCAGTGATGGGGGATCTGAACTACATAGACCCCGTGTACATCAAGACAGGCCATTTCACAGAGAAGAGCGATGTCTACAGCTTTGGAGTTGTGATTCTTGAGCTCATCACACGGAAGAAGGCCAAGTATGATGGTAGCAACAGCCTTCCAATAAATTTCGTCAAGTCTTACAAGGAGGAGGGTACAAGAAGGGAGATGTATGACAAGGAGATTTCGTCTTCTGCTCAGCCTCACTACATGGAGTGCCTCGACAGCATTGGTGGAATCGCGGTCGAATGTCTCAAGGAAGATGTGAACGACAGACCAACCATGGCACAAGTGGTGGACAAACTTATGCTAGCAAAATTAAGAGTTAGCGCTGCCCAAGTTATGGGTACCCACTGTTTCCCTAGGCAGCTGACCATCTCGCCCAGGCAGCGACCAGGAGCTAGATCCCTCCATCCTGTCGATCAACCTAAGCCAATTTTTCCTGCCTAGGCGTACACCTAGCCTACCTCAGCGGCGATTAGACGCTAAGCGCCGGTCTGCCATCCATCTAGCACCTAGGGAAACACTGTAGGTAATTAATTAAGGTCATATAGATGAAGCAATACAAAGCATGATCGGTTAGTATCTTGGAGACATTCGAAATAGAAACTTATGGATTGATGGTTGAAATTCTGTCAGATGTGGTTCATTTGAGCCGGTTGTTGCGCCCGATCTGGCTCTAGAGAAACTCCGCCATGTACAGGTGTTTTGCTCTCTTCCCTTGAAAAGCTTTGCAACCTCAAAATACCTGCATATCAGGGCTGAATTTCTGCTCACTGAATGGTCTGATCAACTGAGTTCTCTGCCTGCTTCTCCCCGCTTTTTTTCTGACACTATATGTTGTGCCTGTTTCCGGGGGCTCCCATGTGGATAGGTGAACTCCATAACGTGGAACATTGGGTAAAGGAGGCGTGAAAGGATGGCGTCGGTATCCTTGCGCATCTGCCTCCCTTATATATCCAAATGAAATTGCTCATAAGAGGAACCAATGAAGAGAAGTTTGTCATCCGTGGAATGGGATTCCCTATTCTCGAGCATTTTATAATAGGAAAATTTTCTGCATGCCATTGCAAATTGCACAAACAAATATCAGATATGTCATCCTTCACTGACAATGCTGCGGGAAGCACACATGCGCGCAGAGGCCGCAACCCGCAGCCAAGCGCCGAGCACTCGCCGAGCGCCAGAGAGAAGATGATATGATAGCATGAGCTTATGTATATATTGCTGAGAATATATAACGATGTCATGGCTTCACAAAGAAGATGCAACCGCATGCTCCATTGGTTACCATGATTGTTAGCTTTTAACTTACTAGAGTATTTGTCGTGGCAAATTGGGACCTGATATTCTGCTGCCTAGCTTTACTATGGTTGCACTTGCGCCTTTGCTGGTTAGCATCGCAAAACTCGAACTACCTGGGCCGATGAGCCTAATCAATTGCGGCCCGCGATGACTATTAGGCCCCCGCGCGTACTGACTGGGCCGATGAGCCTAATCAATCGCGGGCTCTCGTGACTCCTGACCTTGCAGGTGTTAACAGAATTTTTAAAAAAAATATATATATATTTTTAAAAATAATTTTATAAAAAAATATACACGAAAAATATTTACAAAAATACATCTCTATCATCATCGACAGAGCTTCTGTCACTAATTCATTTGGCGACAAAGGTGTATTTTTGTAATTTTTCAGAGTTTTTTTTAATTATTGAAAAATGTATTATTTTTTAAAAAATTCGGTGTTAACACCTATTCATGAAAGAACAGATGCACATTTTCAAATTGAGGTTGCTAACGCTATCAGTTACCAACATGTCTTACGTAAATGATGTTGACAAAAATTGCGCCATTAACCTGCCGTGTTCATCTTGGGGTTGTTTGGTTGTCTTTTCTCACGAGTTTGGTCCGTTCGATTCAGCCAGGTTAATGGGATACAGGATGAACAGATGCAGAGACGGTGTTTGGTTGAGTGTTTAGTAGGCAGGTATTTTGAAATTTATATAGCAAGTGTGGTCGAGTTTTGTTCGAAAAAAAAATCAGGAATCTATTTTTGAAATCGGTTCGGTAATCGGAGATGCTAATCAAAAGATATAAACAAAAAAGAAAAAAAGGAAAACTTACATATCCACGTGGCACCACATGCATGGTTTGCTATTGTGGCTGACAGTGGCTCCTTGCGCAGAACACGAGGCTGCCATGCACTGCATCCAGAGATACGCCTATCTTCTCTGTATTTCCAAAGCCAGGTTATATGGACAATTTTGCATCCAGAGAGCTAAACTCAAAACTAGATGCAGGCTACCAAACATAAGAAAAAAATAAGGTTCTATATTTATAGATGTAAATCTCTGTGCAGGCAACCGAACAGCCCCTTATCTCATATGGGGCCTGTTAGCATCGATCTTTCCTCCTATAATACCCAATGATCTACATTCTAGTCCATTTGTGACTTGTATCACAAGGATAACTATATAAATGGACTCCTCCCTCTCTCATCAGATATAAAAATGCAATGCGGGAGAGTGATGCACTCCAGAAGCTTTGTTAAGCTTTGGAGGATCGTGTCGGTCGCTGTTGCGAGGAGTTTGATGGTGTTGGGGTTTGCTAGTGTTTCTATTTCTTTTCACCCGAGGGGTTGTAATGAACTACTAGGTAGAAAAGCGTGCTACGCTGCGCCGGTTGAATTTCGATAGCATGCGCTCAGAAAAATAAACTTTTTTTATTTTCGCAAAACCACCGACCGGTCAAAAATAGTCCAGAGGGAAAAGGGGAAAAAATTATCAGAGATGATAACCTTCTTTTGTCGAGCCTAATACTCTACGTGTTCACTGAGTAATAATACATGTATGCAAAACCACCCACCGGTGAAAAATAGCCTAGAGGAAAAAGGGCGAAAAATCTTCGATGAATCTGTGTTTTTTTGTGACCAAAACATGTTTCCCGGGTTTTTTGGGTGACAAAAACAGTTTTTCCGAGTTTTTTTTGTTGCGTTTGTTAAAAAAAAGGGTCGTTAGGATGCGCCGGTGAATCAACGGGTCGCTATAAATCTTCGGACGAATCTATATTTTTTTTAAAAAAAGACCCGCGGTTATGACCCGTTGGCAAATCCATAAGCTGATATAAACCTTCGATGAATGTAATACCGCATATGGTTTTTCCAAGGTTTTCGGTCGGGATTGTTTTTGTCGTCTCTCATTTTTTTAAGTTCTTCTCAGGAAGTCCTGAGTTTTGCCGAATGCTTATCGGTAAGGGTTTTCTTTTTCTTCTTGCCGCAAGGTTTTTAGTTAGTTTTGTCGCAGTATTATTCCCAGTGGACTTTAGGGGCTGTTATTTTGGGCCTTGTGGGGGGAGTTTTGGCCCGTGTGGGTGGGAAAAAAATCAGCTAGCCATCTTTCCCTCACCCCTCCATGCGCCCCCACATGTTCAGACCGAGTCCTGCGCCTTCTCCTCCCCTTCGATTTTCTCCTCCCGGCCTGCTCTCACCGGCCTTGCGCCTCCCCCATCACCAGTGGTCCTTCCAAAAAGCTCCTCCTTGGCGCCTCCTTCCAGCAGAGCTCCTCCATGGCGCCTCCCCACAGAGCTCCTCCATGGCGCCTCCCCACAGAGCTCCTCCATGGCGCCTTTCTCCCCAAGTCCGCGCCTCCAGCCCCAACTCCGCGACCCTCCTCCTCTCCCGCGGCGCCTTCCTCCATTCCCTCGATTCCTTGAGCCAAGGTGAGGTTTGAATCTAGGGTTTGGGTGGATTAAAAATTTGGAATTTGATTCGCTTGGCTCTAATATGGTTAGTGTACATTGTCTTATGGAAGTGTTGAATGCCTATTTGATGGGCTAAGTGGAGATGCTGGTTGTGCGGGATATGTGGATATTATGATCGTTCTTTTGAAGCTTGTTTCGTTTAGGAGTAATTTGAGTGCTTGGTAGTTGAAGTTGAGTTATGGTATTTGAGTTTGTTGTGTAAATTGATGTAGTTGGAACGTTACTCGTGTGATTTGTTTGATTCCTTTTTGATTTAGGTATGGAAATGTGGTAATTTGCTGAGCTTGGCATGGGCTTATGGATTTTGAAGATTGTAGTTCATATGAATTTGTTGTGACTAATCCTTGATGAATTTGCGTTCATGATTGGGATTGTGTAAATCTTTGATGTGCATGAGAATGGAGTTTATTGGATTCTTTTGAGAATTTTGGATTCTGATTTGTGGGTAATTATGGTGGATCTCTGATTGTTGAGGATTGTGTGTATGTGACCAATGGATTTAGCTTGTAAGGATGACTGTGAGATCAGTTTATGGGATATTGTATGGAAATATTTTGGTAGTGTTATTGTGAGTTATGTGAGTGATAATGAGTGAGTATGAAGTTGTTGTTGGAGTATCGACTGGGAATTTATTGTAGGAATTCGATGGTAGAGTGTGTGAATGGATGTATGTTTGTAATGTCAGCTAGGAAGTTCTTAGTTTGAGGATCTTGTACTTTAGGTATTAATGGATATTGTTGGTTGTTGAATGTGATGGATATTCGTTGATTGGAGTGTGTATTTAAGTTAGTGTATGAAGTTGAATGTATTTATGTTCAGGAAGTGATCAGGTGTCTTAATGAGAATTGATTGGAATGTTAAGTGATTGTCTTCATGGATTTTGGAAATGAGATTGAAAGATTTGGTTTATTGAGTTCGTTGATTGGTTATGTGCTTAATCGTGATTGTTAGCAGTATAGGAATGTAATTGTGTTGAATGGATCTATTGTTGAAAGGTTGTGAAAGTTTTGAAGATTTTTGATAGTCTTGGATTGAGTTTTATATATGTTATTGGAGTTAGATAGATTGTTTGTTTAGTATGAGATCTTTTGTGATAGTTTGAGTAATTTAAGTGCTGGATTTGTTATTGTGAAGATCTTTTAGAGTAGAAGATTTAGGGGTGATCAATGTGATAGTTGTGAATGAAATTTGGTTCTAATGAAGTGTCATGTATATAGTTATGTGATTGGTTTGGAGGTTTGTCATGACGTTAAGTAGGAATTTGTGGTATGATTTGTTGGTATTTGGTTGTGGTCAGTTAGTTCCTTAGTTCGAATCTGATGATGGTATGTTATAGTGAAAGTGGCAGATTGTTTCTTGCATGTGCTTTTGTATGAGATAGGAGTATGTCTGGTTCGGATAGTTGTAGATTGTAGTAGAATGGTTGAGATGCTATATTTAAGGATTTATTTGGATGGTTTGTTGTTTTACTGATCTTTGGTGTGAGTTCCTAGTAAGGTGAAATGTTGTTCTGGGATGGTTGACTGTTGGGAATATAAGAATTTGTGGTCTATTAGTTTTGGATCTCTAGTTGCTGTTATGATGTGTCATTTGAACGTTAGTTTAGAAGATCCTTTATGATTTGTTTGTGTTTTGTTGTTGCATAGGTTTTCTTGTTGTCCTTGTTTACTAGTCTACGGATTCATGTCTCAGGGGCAATTGTAGGAATTTGTGATGTTTGATTTCTGATCTGTGGTTATGAGTGCGCAATCCGTGATGATTCGCATCGGGGTTCACTTTAGAGCTGTATGGCTTGTTCGGTTTTGTAGGCTTTGGAGTCGTAAGTGGTTTCAGTGTAGTCTGACTTCTCATGATGTGGTTTTCTCATATTGAGCGGTTTCGTTGTACTGTTTCTGACCTGTGAGTTTGGATTGTTTAGGGCTTGTTCTGTTCGCTGTTCTGTATCATGTTTGTGGTCTGATGCTATATTAGTGTTAATAAGTCTTTCGAGAGTTTGGTATCTAGAATTGGTTGTTTGCAGATTCCTTGTCTTAATAGTTGTGTATGTTTCAGCTTAGGTCTTTGAAGTTTTCTCGATGGTTTTTGGTGAGTGCCATATCGGTAATCGTACTTTCTTGTTCGTTTGCATTGAGCGTAGTTGCTGTGTGTGAGAGGTAGTGATCTAGGTGTATTCCTCTGGTCGATTTTCAGTGGATTGCGAATATAGTCGCATGAATTTCCTAAGTGTTGGATTTATGCGTTGGATAGAGTTCCTAGCTGCTTCTTGATTGTCTCGAGCTGTGTCCAGAGACTTTCGAGCTCTCGATAGAGTAAGGTCTCCAGTTCTCCATGAGTCCTAGGCTTAAAGTCTTATGGCTCGAGAGTTCTGACGTCTCTAGGTCGCTTTTTTGCTTTTATCGAGTCAGTCAGTTAAGTCTGTTGCTGTGGGCATGTTCCTTAGTTTCGGTTAGATGTCGTGAGCTCTGTTGGTCTGGGTTTAGAGTGTGTTGGTAGGTTATGTGCTTATGATTAGGTGTTGACTGTAGATGTATCGTAGGTTCAATGGTCAGTAATGTCAATTATTTTAAGCGAATGACATTTTCCAAATGTTATGTAATTTGGAGTTGAATTTGTTCAAGTTGTTGCTTGGATTATAGTGTTGTAACGTGTAATTTCTGAAATGATGTATTTGGAATCATGTGGTATGACTACTATGTGATTACTAAATGGTCTAGTTCCCAATGTAATCGTTACCAGTCTATGTTGTCCTTAGAGAGATGTTGTCCCGTGCTTAGCAGTCTTGATAATCTTTTGTGATTATAGTAGTCATCTTAGCAAGAGGCTCTGACATAGTTGATCTCATAGGTAAATCTGTGATCCAGAGTTTTTGCAGGGAATTCGCCATGTCAAGTGTGGCCTCAACTCTCGTCGAATAGCTTCGGAGGTGCAACTCTATCGTAGTATTAGGTAATGATGATCTATGTGTGCTATTATGGGTAGATAGTGTTTGACTGATTGATTAGGTTATATGATAGTGTTTGAGTTATAGACTTGCATTTGTATTGGGTTTGATGTAGATAAACGAATCTGTTATGATAGCTTGCTGGTAATGAGTTGAGAGAATACTCTTCATGTAGATGATGGTGAGATTTCGCACCTTGAGAAGTTAGATGAACATATGGTATTAGAAATGAAGAGTTCATTGTATTATGTATGTTACATGAAGGTGTTAGTCATGAATGGAAATGCATAAGTGTTATTTATATCATGATTATGTATTGAGTAACGGTTAAACGTAAGGGTATTATAGTATATGTTTGTGTCTGATTAATTGATTCTCTAGATTTTATGCATGTTCATAGTATATATTAGCTTGATTAGTGCATATAATGTAGCATTTGTGGTTTCGCATATAGTGATGCTTGAGAGCTATGTTGTCATGCAAGTGGCAATTGTTGAATAAGATGAGGATGTATAGAGTGTTTAGAGTGACGGTTCACTACAAATAGCTCATGTTTGTTAGACTTATGATGATAAGCATGTATACTATGTATTGAATTGATTGGATAGAATATTTATGCATAGTTATCCAAGGTAGTTGATGGTATCTTCATATTGTATGGATCCTGTATCATTTGGATCATGATGGTCATAGGCTTAGGATGATTTGGACCAATTTAAGAAAGTTTGCATCAAGATTTAATATGATATGTTTATGATCATAATAAATAGTAGGTTGAGTATTTCATTATATTGATTAGTTGGATATGTGCATCTTAGTGACAATTGATATTGTTTGGATTTCAGTAAGTTTAGCTTATGGTATGTATAGTAGTTTTATTTGACTTTGATGATGGTAACGTTGATTGGTGATGCAGAATTGATGTTAAAGAGTAATTAGAGTAATTATATAAGTTGTGATTGTTTATGAAGTGCTGTTTTTTCTAGCTTAATTTGATGTCCAGGTTGTAGTGATTAATGTATATGAGACGATTTGAATTGTCTATTGGTGCTATGTATGTTATTGATTATCGCTTTCTGGTATTCATCTGTAGTTAGACTATTGACTGTGATGATTTTGAGTAGTAGATATTATGTATCTGTATTATTATCGTGGTTTATTGTCGTGTATGATTCAGTTGTTTGCAATTATGCTGTTAAAGATTTGTTAGGTGTGCATTACGAGATACGTGTGGATTTGAATCTAATTCTGTAGAATTCTTTGGTTCAATTTGTGTTGAATGTTTGAATTATAGTTGGTTTGCTAGTAAGTGTTATTCGTGTGTCTGTGTGATTAAGCTCGTGATTATTCATGAATTAATTATGGTCGTAAGCGTGTATGAATTAGTAGTGTTAGATTAATAATTTATGATAAATTTGAGTCAATAGTGGAATTTGGATCGTAGTTACTTTTAGAAGGCTTAGTATTTCGAGTTATGTGAGTTGTGGATTGTAGTTAAGATTATTTTTGCTACGATCTAGTGTAGGATTGTGTTAAGTTAGATTTGGTACATAATGATTAGATAGGTTCATGTGTTTGATAATGTAGTGAATTGAGTATGTTATTTTGATGGACATTTTGTTAATTATTGGAGTAGTTTGTATTGAGTTTAGTAAACTGTAGTAGAATGGTAACATGTGATAGAGTTTGGTACGATGTCATTATATGCGTACATTGGAGTTGTTCTGTGTCTAGTTGAAGTTTGTAGATTAGGTCTAAGTTTGATACAGAATTTCTATGGTTCATCGTTCGTGTAAGGTTTAAGATTGTTAATTGTTTCGTGTGTAATTAGATTGTGAATGACTTTGCATAATTGGTTAGTGAAATTCGGCATTGAGTTGTATGATTTATGTCCGTAATGAATCTAAGTTTGTTGGCATGTGAAGTTGTGGTTTCGTGAAAATTTGAGATGATATGGCTATTGTACTGTGTTGAGTTAGTTTGGTAATATCTAGAGAGAGGTTTATGTTAGAGTATTGGTTTTTATGATTGGGATTTGTTTGGATTGTTTGACTGGTATGTGGTCGTGCATGCAGTTTGGCGTAATGAGATAGAATTTGGTGTAATTTCATTTGGAACGTCGTTGTTGAAGATTTATTTCAGAATTGATTGAAATTTGTAATTGAGAAATTTTGTGAGTTACCATTGGTTGAAGTTGAGTATCCGTTTATTGATTATGTAATGTGTATTGTAATGGAAAGTAATGTTGAGTATATTGATGGATTGTGTGTTTAGTGAGAAGATTTCAGTTTATGGATTGTTGTGTTATGTAGTTATTTGAAAGTTGCTATGAATGTTGTTTACGAAGTGTGGAGTGTTGATATGATTGTCATGAACTATGGTCAGTGTTAGTATGAGGAACTTTTTAATGAGATGTTGAGTTAGGGTTATGAAGTAATTTGGTAATTGATTTTGGAATTTGGATTCGATGTTTTTGGATTGTTAGTTGTGTTTGAATGGTTAGTATTCTTAGTATGTGGACTACATAGTGGTTTCGCCTATGTGTTTCAGTGTTAGAGAACTGTTTTTGTAGTTTGATTTATGAAGTGAAGGTAAGTTTGTGAGATTCTGAGTTTTGAGCGATATATATTGAATGTTGGGTAATTATTTAAGGATTTGTGTGGATTTTGAAGTTTGTTGCGAAAATGTGTTGATGATATGTAATTTCAGGGTTATGAATTTAGGGAGTGTATTGAAGTGTTATAACTATGTGCAGGTAGATTAGGATGGGTTGGATATGTGATCTTGGAGATGTTCTGATTTGGCTTTGAATTGAAGAAGTTTTTGGTGAGACTTGACTTAGTCATTGGGGATTGTTAGTCAGTTGGATATGGATATGTTTCGATAGTGATGGAATCTTTATGAATTGTTTGCTTAGTAATGATCGCTTAATTGTACTGCAACTTGATCGTGGTCGAATTCTAATAGTGGTTTGATGGTGATTCTATTGTATTTCTTGCTGTGTTTAATTGCTAGGAAAGTGAGATGTAGTTCGTATTGCTGGTAGACATGTTACGTGCCTTGAATTTTCGTTGCTTGAGGAAGGTTGAATCGATTGTTTGATGGGTTAGATTTGATTTGGTTAGTTGTTTTGGTCTTATGGTAATTTATGGTTCATGAGTGTTCATGTGAGTTTCGGTTGAGTCTGTTGTGATGAGATAGTTGGATTGTGTGTGATGTTGGTAAGTTGACTATATGCTAGGATCTGTTTGATTGGGTTTGATAATGCCAATGGATTATGTAGTGAATTGTTTCATTTTGAGAATTGTTGATCTGTGTGAGTTTGTATATGTGAGATTATTGTGCCGTTAATTGTTTGATAAGTCGTATTGGATTTGTAGGAATGAATGTGAATGAGTTTTTTGTCGAAGTGTCATGTTGAGTTAATGGGTTATGGTGTCTTGTTGATTTGATGGATGTCTTGTGAGAACTAGAGTTGCGATCGTTGTGGTTGGATTGGTTTGATTTAATGTAAGATTTGCATGGAATCGTTTGTCATAGGGTATAAGTTGATGTTCCAGTGAATTGCTGGTTAGATTGAGTTGGTAGTGTAGTTTGGTAGTTGAGATTGTATATCATGTATGATTCTCGTTGTGACTGTCTTGGTATGGCTTTTGAGTTGGTTTGTGATTTGTTGATTCTGGTTGTGCAACTGCGTCTAGATGTTTAAGTGAAGTATGGTTGATATCTTGGGTCTTAGAGTTATCATCGAGTTTCTTGGCCTGATGTTTGAGGTTTTGATCTAGGTTGAAGCTTAATCGGTGCGAATTTGAATGGTTATTCTAGATGTTATTGCTTCGGTTATCCTGGCTTTGCATTCGTATTTGGTCGTGTGAGTTTGAATTGTGGATTGATGTGGTATGAGTCAGTTGCATTTGTCCATTTTGAGTTATTGCGGGTTGATGTGTTGGCTGATTGAGGCTTGGATCCTAGATGGCTACAGTTTGGCAAGTTTTGTCTCTCAGTCAATGGTCTGATGCCAGAGTTCTGGCTTGCTTCATGGTTAAGTATCCTTAGTTGATAGATGCAATGGTTCTTGCGCCAATTGAAGTTCAGGCTCGTTCATGCGATTTCTTGCCTAAGTAGTTCTTCATGGATCTGGTTTGTGCGCTCTGCAGTTAGTTCTCGATTGGCTAGTTTGCTATTCTGCTGGAGAGTTAATCTCAGAGTTCATTGTTTTGCTGCTAGTTTAGTTGTTAGTTTGGCTTTGTGATGCTAATGGTTTAGGTTTTGCCATTTGGGTTTGCAGTAAATTCTAGATTTGTCTCCTTCAGTGGCCATGCTGTTCCATTGTGTCATGCGTCATTTGCCCTCTCGTCACATGTCTAGGTCTGGGCCTACCGTCCTCTAGATCCCTGCACGAAGCGCTCCAGCCCCGTCTTGCGACGCTGATCGCGTTCCATTGCCTTCCTGGCAGGTAGCGTTCGAGCAATCAGAGCTTATGAGACCTCTTGGTCTCCGTCGGGCAGTCTTCTGCGAGCTCCTGATCTTGCGTGCTTTCCTCGATTGCTCGAGGTGATGCAGTTAGTGGTCTCTGGAAAATCGATTAGATTCCGGTCGTATAGTTGATAAGTCTTTATGATGTGTGAGTTGTTGTTGCCAGGTTGTATGATTGTGTGGACTTAGAGTGGTTTTGTGTCATGATTGTGAATGTCTGGGTCGGTATTAAATGTAGTAGTATACAGTTGAATAAGCATCATATGATGAATTATGTTCAGCTCATGAAATTAGGATTTTCGTGATAGGTGCTAGTTAATCGTAATTTATTTGTTGTTTGTGTATGGAGGCAATCTTAGGAGGGCTTGTATGATGTATTGTATCGTTTAGGTATCGTAAATCAAATTGCATTAGAGTATATTTGAAAATTGCGCTTGTTTAAGGAAGCTTCACGAGTCTTTCAGATGATGAGTGCCTAGTGTGATTTGTCGGTTGTGCATGTTGATGAGTTATCATGGTGAAGTATGCATGTAATTAGTTAGTAGATATATTGATGTGATCGATACTAGATCTATTATTGGTTGATGGATGGAGTCAAGTAGATCGAAGTCATAGTTATGTGTGTATGTGTAGAGTATATTATGGTATCACGATTGATAGTTGACTATTGGAAATTACTAATGAGTGATGATTAGGAATCATGTGAATGCTTGTATGGTATGTTCTATGATGTTTACATGGTGAGTAGTATATTAAGAATTTGTATATTGCAATATGAATGTTCAGTTATGAGTTACTTCAGTAATGTTGATGAAATTATCTTAAATGTAGTTAGATCGTGTTCGATTGCATACATATGTTCGAGATGATGTTCAGCTTCAAGTTCATGCATTGTATGTCTAAAGACTTGAATGAGATTATGTATAAGTATGCATCAGTGATGGAATGATGCATCATGAAATGATTGACTCTAAAGTACATAAAAGATGTCTATAGTTAGTTTTGGGTGTGCCATTAGTGATGTAATGGAGTATTGCTTGTAGATTGTTTTCGTGACTATCACATTGATTGATGTAAAGGCTTGATGATATTGCATATGTATTACTAGCGTCTGTGATGTGCTCAATTGATTATCAAGTTGTACATTTATGTTATCATGAAGAGAGTTAAGATGAGTGGCCTCCAGATTGTAAGGGCAGTTAAACGTTGCTTATTGAAAGTTAGAGTATGGCATTAGTGGTGATAGATGTGATGTTAGCATTTAGGATAAAGATTGTAGGATTGTCGGAGTTTAGTTTAGTTAGCATTAGGTATTTATATTGCATTGTTTGCATAATGTTCAATGATGCAGGTAACTATTTGCTATAATATGATTTTTAGTATGCTTAATTACATTTGAATTAGAATATGATTGATAGTACTTGTACTGATTTTGAGTATATTACATGTTTGTTGCATTTAAGCGATCGCTTGATGTAGCTCATTATGTCTGATTGGATTGTTGGACGTAGTATTTAGTGACAAAATAATTGGTTTTGATCTATAATAAGTTTTATTAGCTTAGATCTTATTATGTTAGTATGTATTGCAGTATGTATATTAGGTATTGATTTCATGCTTTGATTCTTCGTATTATATTGTTTATTATCTAATGATCTTGCTGAGTTGGTAGTTTAGCGCGTAACCGAGATTTAGCGTGTAACGTTGAGTATTATGTTGCTGACGGTTAAGAGTGTTATTACGTTTTTAATGTTAGATAATGATCTTTTAGTGTTGATGTGTACCTGAATTGTCGGTTTGGTTAGTAGACTGGTATGGGATCATGGTCCTATGCTGACGAATTTTTACATAAATCTTTGTTACAAGCTTTGTTTTAGTCGAAATGTTTGTTTCGGATTTTTCTTTAGATGTTTGTAAAATTTGTTTCCTGAGTTTTGCGAATGCTTATCGGTAGGGTTTTTTTTCTTGCCGCAAGGTTTTTATGTTAGTTTTTGTCGGCAGTATTATTCCCAAAGGACTTTAGGGGCTGTTATTTTGGGCCTTGTGGGGGAGTTTTGGCCTGTGGGTGGGAAAAAATCAGCTAGCCATCTTTCCTCACCCTCCATGCGCCCCACATGTTCAGACCGAGTCCTTGCGCCTTCTCCTCCCCTTCGATTTTCTCCTCCTGGCTCGCTCTCACCGGCCTTGCGCCTCCCCCATCACCAGCTGGTCCTTCCAAAGAAAGCTCCTCCTTGGCGCCTCTTCCAGCAGAGCCCTCCATGGCGCCTCTCCCCCAGCAGAGCTCCTCCATGGCGCCTCCCCTCCCAGCAGAGCTCCTCCATGGCGCCTTCTCCCCCAAGTCCGGCGCCTCCAGCCCCAACTCCGCGACCCTCCTCCTCTCCCGCCGGGCGCCCTTCCTCCATTCCCCTGCGATTTCCCCCTTGAGCCAAGGTGAGGTTTGAATCTAGGGTTTGGGTGGATTTGGGTGGCTGGGTTAGGGTTCTTGCTATGAAGTTTTAGAGGTTGATTGGTTGTGTATGGGCTGGATTAGAGGTGGAACCCTAGAGCTGTGCAGTTTTGTTTTCGAGCAGGTTTTTGTGCTCTACTGTAGCACGAAATTGTTAATTTTGCAAGCATTTCCTGGGGGTCTGGCTATATAAAAAGTTGTAGATAATCAAATTACCTTTCAATAGAGACTGAAATCGTTAATTTTCGTTCAGCCGTTTGAAAGTTATGGCTTTTTTCGTGAGGGCTGTCCAGAGTAAGTCGGGTAATCTGTATCCTCTGTTCGTCTTCGATCTGGGAGCAGAGGGTGCGTTGGCTGAGCGAGCGGCTGTGATATATGCGTAGTTTATCTCCTCACGGTCGTTTCAAGGGCAAGAACGCGAAAATCCGATAAGCCAATCAAAAGTTACGCTATTTGGAAATTTTTGTCCCGAAGCTGGGAATTTCAGCGAGCTCAGTTTCTCGGCTGAACTTTAGTGTGTGATTTGGTGGCCTTCGTGGCATCTCTCGCATGAGTGGCCGTGACGTAGCTGTAGATTAGCCTCTTATGGTTAAATAGAGGTAAGGATCCCATTTTTCGGCTAAACCAATTAGGAGTTAGGCTCTTTAGAGCGCTGCTGTCCCGGTTAAGCAGATCTATGTTTTTCGGGTTTGGGAATGGATCGTAGGATCGAAGTCGTTGTAAGTCTTGTGTTTGTTTTGTTGGTATGTTTTGAGTAGAATGTATTTATTGCAGGTGGTGTGACCCCAGGTGTGGCATCAACCTCTCGCCACCCTAGTTCGAGAAGTTAAAGGCAAGTGCAACCCTTCTAATGCTATTAGGGGAAATGAGATGAATGGTTGCTTGTTGTATGTGTATGTTTACTGTGGGTTACATTAGGAATAGGTTAATGTTCATGCAAATGCAAATGATAATCGTGTTATGAGTATAACTAAATAATGGATCATAGTATGAAATTTCTTATAATGAAATGTTGAGGGAAGGATGCAAAGCATCCATTCAATGTTAATAGATGGTTGAGTTCATTTCTTATATTCTAAGCATGAAGATTCTATGTTGTGTGTATGAGTAATATCTAAAAGAGCGTTTGTATTATGCTTATGGAAATGAAGATTTGTGTCTATGAGAAATACTAGAATTGTTCATTTCATGAGAATGCATATTGTGGCTATGAAAGTAACAATTGCGATAATATGATAGTAATAATTGGTTTTGGGGTGTTCCCCACTACTAATGATGAGACTGGGACCGTGTTGTGCTTATGCTTATGTTTTGGTCACAATGCAGAGCAAATGATTTCGACATCGTATGAATTATTTATAAGCATCATTTGCATATGTGCATTCATTACGTAAGAGGCGCCCCATGTTGATGTGGGCCTCTGACTCACACGTAGTGAGTACAAAAGTCCTACTGTAGTCCCGCCCATGATGTGAATGGGAGCGAGTCAAGAAGAGTAGGCCCTCCACGGGATGGAAGGAGTGAGGTGCACACCGACGGTGTGCACTCGCAATACCGGTATGTGCTAATAAAAGGAGCATGAAATGAGCATTGCATGATGCATTACATGGGTGGGAATGAGAATGCCTAATTGAGATTTTGATCAAAGAATTTGTATGGATTGTTCTTCGCATGGTTTAGTTTATGAAGGCTATTTACATGTATGTTGTATGTCGTTTTCTTGTTTCGTTGCATCACACTTTGCTCGGTATAGGCAAAAGGTTGCATGTTGAGCACGAAAGCATAAAGCATAAAGCCTTTCATTGCATAGTGTGTTGCAATTGATACATGTTAATAGATGAGAATGAAAAGAACAGGTTGAGGATTGAGTCGTGGGCTCATCCAGAAATGATTGTTGAGGCATAGGTAAGTTTTGTTACGCCGAGTTGGTTGCGTAAGTGGAGTCAATTATCGCTTCATAGGATGTTTTCAGTTAAGTAATGATTATGGTAAATGATGGAGTAAACGTGCTCTTATAATTTGGATCTTTTATGAATTCAACTGCTTTCATTTATTTATGAATGCCAATTAAAGAAACAATTACTTTATGTCTTAAAGTAGCTGTATTTTTAGTCGAATTCCTTACTATTCATATTGTTGCACTTTGCTGAGTCTTGAACTCACGCTTGTTTGTTTCCTGTTTTAAGTACTTTGAAGCTGGCTCGTCGGGTTGGGAGTAGAGCACATGCACGACTTCGGTCACCAACAACCAATTCAATTGTTTCGTTAAGTCTGGTTGTAACTAATGCTAGTGTAATGTGTTGATCGTCGTTGCGTAGTCGATTAATTGCCGGTTGGATATATGATCGATTATCTAAGGACCTGCTAGATGGTTTCATTCTATTTCGAGTGATTGATATATTATACATCTGCTATTATTCTTTTGTCTGCTGAGTGGATGTCCTAGTTTTAGGGGATGTGCTGCCAAAATTTTGAGAATTTCGGTGGCTTAGTTTTAAACCGGTTTTAGAGTTTAGTGGTTGTTTGCAGTCAAGTTCGTAGAGGTGTTAGGTTTTTATGTCTTCTTCGGAAATTCTCGGTTTAATTGATCTTGTAGGGAGAATTATCTTGGGTTGGTAACCCTTTGGACATGTGTGGGTCCGAGGGGTGTCGCTAGTGAAGCGAGGTTTTGGTAGCATTCGCGGTGCGTCTGGCGCCGGGGTGTTACAGTTGGTATCAGAGCGGGCTTCAGGTCCGTGGTGTTTGAATGTAGTGTGTAATTTTAGAATGAATTAAAATTTTGCTGTGCGAAGGTAGAAACATGGTTTAAGTTAAACTTTTAAAATGTGGCCCTAGGGCGGTAACCGTAAAACTTGATGTAGAATGATGAATTAATTTAAAATCGACACACTGATGCACGTGAGGTAAGGGATGGGACATCGTTGCATTGTGCTGCAATGCTTATTTTTGTTATTGATGCTATGTTGATACTTGTTGATATGTTATCTGTTAGTCTTGATAAGGCTATGGTATTACTTATGGTTATGTGTATGAAGTGGTAGATTGATTAGTGGAGTCCGATGGGACTTTTTGTGTCGAAGGATTTCGCCTGCTGTAGTCGCGGTTTCCGCTTGGCAGGCGCTTGAGAGCCAAAGACCGAGGATTCATAACCTCGTGTGAGGAGAGTCCTTGTTCTTCTGTCATAAATTGGAGTGCACTATTTGGGTTTCTTCGTGTTGTCGTTCTCCAAGTTGAAGTTTTGGTGAAAAAAATTTAAGTCGTGAGAACTTAAGGTTTGTGGCTTTAAAGGAAAAAGTGTTATTCGGCCGATTCGTTTTTCCTTCGTGTGAATTTAATTGTGCAACTCCTTTCCTTCGTGGAATTTTAGAGTTTGATGGTGATTCGGAGATCTTGTGCATGACAAGGCTTGAGTCCTGTCATTTTTGAAAAAAAAAATTTGAGAGTCAAGTTTCTTTGGAAAATCGTTGGTTGGGTTTTTCCAGGAAGAAATTTTGCGGCAATCAAAGTGAGTTTGTGGGATTGGTTGAAAATCTTCCCGTAAAAGATTGATAGAAGGATTGTGTTGTTAGGGTAGTTGACCCTAATTTGATAGATGTTAAGGATTCTAATGTTGGTCTTGGTAATCCACGGTTATGAGTGGAGGAATGGATATGGTGTTTGCGTAGGGCTAGTGTTGATTATGATGGCGAAGGAATAACAAGTTTGGTGGAGGAACTTGTTTAAATGAGTTGATGGGGGAGAATTTGTTTAATGTTGGTGATAATATTTTCGAACGCGGATGTAATTAGTTGAAAGGATAATTACTGGGGAAAGTGATCCAAGGAAGAGTGGTTGAAAAATTCATGCTAAGTCTCGTTGGGGCTTCCCAAAGGCGTTAAGTGTGAACATTGAAACCTTTATTGTTAAAGGTGTAAGAGTGTTAGAGATAATGGGATGTAAGATGAATTTAGGTTTAATTACCTATGGAATTGGGTGTCGGTGTAATTACTTGGAAGGTTGCCTGTTGTTTAAGGCATTTTGTTTGGTGTGCAAT
This sequence comes from Guadua angustifolia, assembly GCA_036346375.1. Lineage (NCBI taxonomy): Eukaryota > Viridiplantae > Streptophyta > Magnoliopsida > Poales > Poaceae > Guadua > Guadua angustifolia. The sequence continues at coordinate 12,443 of JAYEVE010000209.1, read as the reverse complement.
TGAAATTGCCATATGAGTTATGTTTCGCCAAGTGGTGGAGTTAGTGGATGAAAGATTATGAGGGAGAAAGAATGCATACTTATGGAATAGTGTGATGATAGTCTTTGGATTTGCCATTTAAAGGAGATAAATAGAGGTAATGGAAAATGTTGGATTTCAAGATCGCTTTGCTATTCCCGAAATGTTGGTTTTGGGATTAGTCTGTTGTGTTGCTTTTTAATCGAGTGATTCGTTGTTGTGAAGCTTTCCACCTTAGGGCTCAAGGTGAGAGGATTGGTTTATGCTGTTCGTGAGAATGGAGTTCTCTCGATTTTGTGACTGCTTTTGAAGAAAGTTTGTGTGAAGTTCCTCTTCTCAATTGAGTCATCTCTTGTTGTGCATTTTATTGTATTGATTTCAATTGGGGAAAGTGGTTAGCTTTGTAAGAGAATCGAGATTCTCTTTGCTTTCTAGTGTGAGAAAAGAAAATGTTAGTTGTGGTTCTTTGCATGAGTCTAATTTGAGAGTATGCTCCTTGATTTCGTTCTTCAGACAAGATCGTCCTAGGAGGAGAATCATGTTGCATGGGGTTTGATGAAATCCTACTTGGGGTCAAGTGTTAATGGTATATGGATTTAATGTGGAGGGTAGTGAGAAGTGTTCCTTGTCGTGATTCTGACCTTTGTGGGAGGATCACTTTGATCGCGTCGTCCCTAAGTTGTGTGGGACTTTGTTGTTGGTGGACTGGGTGGAATCAGTCGCTATATGCTTTATTTCCTTAAGTTTGTCGGAACCCTCGGACTCAGGGGTCAGTCTTAATATGGGTCAGTCAGAAATGGATGGTTCAGTTGTGAAACTTTTCTTGCATGGTTGTCTTGTTGTATGAAACAAGATGAAAGAAGGTCAAGTTCGATGTTGTGTTCTGAGGGAATATGATTAGTGCCCTGTGGGGCTAATCATTTCGATAGTAGAGAATGATTCTTGATCCGGCTGTTTCCAAGGGCAACTGTTGAATAGGTAAAAGTTTTGTTTGATTCCTGGAGGAGTCTGGTATTATTGGTTATAAATAATGATATGTTTGGGGTTGGTTAGAAGCTTGTTGGAATAAAGAATTCTGTGTGTGGCTTTTTGGTTAGAAAAGTTAATGAGGAGAGATGGGAATCAGTGTTTTTCTTGGTTCGTAGGGGATCCAAGTTTCGAACCCAACTGTTTAATCAGATAGCTTGGGTGTTTTGATGATATTTGGTTGGATGCTTAATAGAGTGTTATGACTCGTGTTATTCCTGTCATCACGAGTTGGTTGATTTGTGTTATGGAATTTTAGAGAGGAGATTTAAGTTGGGTGAATGAAATTGAATAGAGAAATGAGGATTGAATTTGGGAGTTAGGGTTATGAGCTTCCGGGAATAATCGTTGGTTGATTGGAGGTTGTGTAGTGAAACGTTAAAGAAGAATTGTCTGAGTTATCAGATTTGTATTGGTCTTTGAGTAAGGCTTGGCTTCCGAGTTTTGTGCCATATGAGTTAAGGAGTTAGAGTGAGTGTTGAGTTGTTGATGGATGAAATGAGTTCAGTTGCTTGCTCCTATTATTTGGCAAGAGCCGTGGTTTGAGTTGTGGAGTTTTCTCTTACGTGAGAAGTACCTGGCTTGTTCTTTTTGGGCATATTGATTTTTACATTTCGGTTTCTGTGGCTCTTGTGGGTGAGTTTTGAGGTGTTCAGAATTCGAGGTCGAATTCTGTTGAAGGGGGGAAGAGTGTAATACCGCATATGGTTTTTCCAAGGTTTTCGGTCGGGATTGTTTTTGTCGTCTCTCATTTTTTTAAGTTCTTCTCAGGAAGTCCTGAGTTTTGCCGAATGCTTATCGGTAAGGGTTTTCTTTTTCTTCTTGCCGCAAGGTTTTTGCGGTTAGTTTTTGTCGGCAGGTATTATTCCCAGTGGACTTTAGGGGCTGTTATTTTGGGCCTTGTGGGGGGAGTTTTGGCCCGTGTGGGTGGGAAAAAAATCAGCTAGCCATCTTTCCCTCACCCCTCCATGCGCCCCCACATGTTCAGACCGAGTCCTTGCGCCCCCTTCTCCTCCCCCTTCTGATTTTCTCCTCCCTGGCGTCTGCTCTCACTGGCCTTGCGCCTCCTCCCCCATCAGCCAGGCTGGTCCTTCCAGCAAAGCTCCTCCTTGGCGCCTCTCCTTCCAGCAGAGCTCCTCCATGGCGCCTCTCCCCCAGCAGAGCTCCTCCATGGCGCCTCCCCTCCCAGCAGAGCTCCTCCATGGCGCCTTCTCCCCCAAGTCCGGCGCCTCCTCCAGCCCCAACTCCGGCGACCCCTCCTCCTCTCCGGCCGGGCGCCTTCCTCCATTCCTCATGATTTCCTTGAGCCAAGGTGAGGTTTGAATCTAGGGTTTGGGTGGATTTGGGTGGCTGGGTTAGGGTTCTTGCTATGAAGTTTTAGAGGTTGATTGGTTGTGTATGGGCTGGATTAGAGGTGGAACCCTAGAGCTGTGCAGTTTTGTTTTCGAGCAGGTTTTTGTGCTCTACTGTAGCACGAAATTGTTAATTTTGCAAGCATTTCCTGGGGGTCTGGCTATATAAAAAGTTGTAGATAATCAAATTACCTTTCAATAGAGACTGAAATCGTTAATTTTCGTTCAGCCGTTTGAAAGTTATGGCTTTTTTCGTGAGGGCTGTCCAGAGTAAGTCGGGTAATCTGTATCCTCTGTTCGTCTTCGATCTGGGAGCAGAGGGTGCGTTGGCTGAGCGAGCGGCTGTGATATATGCGTAGTTTATCTCCTCACGGTCGTTTCAAGGGCAAGAACGCGAAAATCCGATAAGCCAATCAAAAGTTACGCTTATTTGGAAATTTTTGTCCCGGTTGGGAATTTCAGCGAGCTCAGTTTCTGGCTGAACTTTAGTGTGTGATTTGGTGGCCTTCGTGGCATCTCTCGCATGAGTGGCCGTGGACGTAGCTGTAGATTAGCCTCTTATGGTTAAATAGAGGTAAGGATCCCATTTTTCGCTAAACCAATTAGGAGTTAGGCTCTTTAGAGCGCTGCTGTCCCGTTAAGCAGATCTATGTTTTTCGGTTTGGGAATGGATCGAGGATCAAGTCGTTGTAAGTCTTGTGTTTGTTTTGTTGGTATGTTTTGAGTAGAATGTATTTATTGCAGGTGGTGTGACCCCAGGTGTGGCATCAACCTCTCGCCACCCTAGTTCGAGAAGTTAAAGGCAAGTGCAACCCTTCTAATGCTATTAGGGGAAATGAGATGAATGGTTGCTTGTTGTATGTGTATGTTTACGCTGTGGGTTACATTAAGGAATAGGTTAATGTTCATGCAAATGCAAATGATAATCGTGTTATGAGTATAACTAAATAATGGATCATAGTATGAAATTTCTTATAATGAAATGTTGAGGGAAGGGATGCAGGCGCATCCATTCGAATGTTAATAGATGGTTGAGTTCATTTCTTATATTCTAAGCATGAAGATTCTATGTTGTGTGTATGAGTAATATCTAAAAGAGCGGTTTGTATTATGCTTATGGAAATGAAGATTTGTGTCTATGAGAAATACTAGAATTGTTCATTTCATGAGAATGCATATTGTGGCTATGAAAGTAACAATTGCGATAATATGATAGTAATAATTGGTTTTGGGGTGTTCCCACTACTAATGATGAGACTGGGACCGTGTTGTGCTTATGCTTATGTTTTGGTCACAATGCAGAGCAAATGATTTCGACATCGTGTATGAATTATTTATAAGCATCATTTGCATATGTGCATTCATTACGAAGAGGCGCCCCATGTTGATGGGCCTCTGACTCACACGTAGTGAGTACAAAAGTCCTACTCGTAGTCCCGTACCACAGATGTGAATGGGAGCGAGTCAAGAAGAGTAGGCCCTCCACGGGATGGAAGGAGTGAGGGTGCACACCGACGGTGTGCACTGCAATACCGGTATGTGCTAATAAAAGGAGCATGAAATGAGCATTGCATGATGCATTACATGGGTGGGAATGAGAATGCCTAATTGAGATTTTGATCAAAGAATTTGTATGGATTGTTCTTCGATGGTTTAGTTTATGAAGGCTATTTACATGTATGTTGTATGTCGTTTTCTTGTTTCGTTGCATCACACTTTGCTTCAGATAGGCAAAAGGTTGCATGTTGAGCACGAAAGCATAAAGCATAAAGCCTTTCATTGCATAGTGTGTTGCAATTGATACATGTTAATAGATGAGAATGAAAAGAACAGGTTGAGGATTGAGTCGTGGGCTCATCCGAAATGATTGTTGAGGCATAGGTAAGTTTTGTTACGCTTTCGAGTTGGTTGCGTAAGTGAGTCAATTCATCGCTCATTTACGGATGTTTTCAGTTAAGTAATGATTATGGTAAATGATGGAGTAAACGTGCTCTTATAATTTGGATCTTTTATGAATTCAACTGCTTTCATTTATTTATGAATGCCAATTAAAGAAACAATTACTTTATGTCTTAAAGTAGCTGTATTTTTAGTCGAATTCCTTACTATTCATATTGTTGCACTTTGTCGAGTCTTGGACTCACGCTTGTTTGTTTCTGCTTTAGGTACTTTGAAGTCGGCTCGTCGGGTTGGGAGTAGAGCACATGCACGACTTCGGTCACCAACAACCAATTCAATTGTTTCGTTAAGTCCGGTTGTAACTAATGCTAGTGTAATGTGTTGATCGTCGCTATGTAGTCGATTAATTGCCGCTGGATATATGATCGATTATCTAAGGACCTCGCTAGATGGTTTCATTCTATTTCGAGTGATTGATATATTATACATCCGCTATTATTCTTTTGTCTGCTGAGTGGATGTCCTAGTTTTAGGGGATGTCCTGCCAAAATTTTGAGAATTTCTGTGGCTTAGTTTTAAACCGGTTTTAGAGTTTAGTGGTTGTTTGCAATCAAGTTCGTAGAGGTGTTAGGTTTTTATGTCTTCTTCGGAAATTCTCGGTTTAATTGATCTTGTAGGGAGAATTATCTTGGGTTGGTAACCCTTTGGACATGTGTGGGTCCGAGGGTGTCGCTAGTGAAGCGAGGTTTTGGTAGCATTCAGCGGTCTGCCGGGCCGGGTGTTATTCTGATTGGTATCGAGCGGCTTCAGTCCGTGGTGTTTGAATGTAGTGTGTAATTTTAGAATGAATTAAAATTTTGCTGTGCGAAGGTAGAAACATGGTTTAAGTTAAACTTTTAAAATGTGGCCCTAGGGCGGTAACCGTAAAACTTGATGTAGAATGATGAATTAATTTAAAAATCTGACACACTCTGATGCACAGTAGGTAAGGGATGGGACATCGTTGCATTGTGCTGCAATGCTTATTTTTGTTATTGATGCTATGTTGATACTTGTTGATATGTTATCTGTTAGTCTTGATAAGGCTATGGTATTACTTATGGTTATGTGTATGAAGTGGTAGATTGATTAGTGGAGTCCGATGGGACTTTTTGTGTCGAAGGATTTCGCTCTGTGCAGTAGTCGTGGTTTGGTCGGGTGGCGCTTGAGAGCCAAAGACCGAGGATTCATAACCTCGTGTGTGGAGAGTCCTTGTTCTTCTGTCATAAATTGGTGTGCACTATTTGGGTTTCTTCGTGTTGTCGTTCTCCAAGTTGAAGTTTTGGTGAAAAAAATTTAAGTCGTGAGAACTTAAGGTTTGTGGCTTTAAAGGAAAAAGTGTTATTCGGCCGATTCGTTTTTCCTTCGTGTGAATTTAATTGTGCAACTCCTTTCCTTCGTGGAATTTTAGAGTTTGATGGTGATTCGAGATCTTGTGCATGACAAGGCTTGAGTCCTCATTATTTTGAAAAAAAATTTGAGAGTCAAGTTTCTTTGGAAAATCGTTGGTTGGGTTTTTCCAGGAAGAAATTTTGCGGCAATCAAAGTGAGTTTGTGGGATTGGTTGAAAATCTTCCCGTAAAAGATTGATAGAAGGATTGTGTTGTTAGGGTAGTTGACCCTAATTTGATAGATGTTAAGGATTCTAATGTTGGTCTTGGTAATCCACGGTTATGAGTGGAGGAATGGATATGGTGTTTGCGTAGGGCTAGTGTTGATTATGATGGCGAAGGAATAACAAGTTTGGTGGAGGAACTTGTTTAAATGAGTTGATGGGGGAGAATTTGTTTAATGTTGGTGATAATATTTTCAACGCGATGTAATTAGTTGAAAGGATAATTACTGGGGAAAGTGATCCAAGGAAGAGTGGTTGAAAAATTCATGCTAAGTCTCGTTGGGGCTTCCCAAAGGCGTTAAGTGTGAACATTGAAACCTTTATTGTTAAAGGTGTAAGAGTGTTAGAGATAATGGGATGTAAGATGAATTTAGGTTTAATTACCTATGGAATTGGGTGTCGGTGTAATTACTTGGAAGGTTGCCTGTTGTTTAAGGCATTTTGTTTGGTGTGCAATTGAAATTGCCATATGAGTTATGTTTCGCCAAGTGGTGGAGTTAGTGGATGAAAGATTATGAGGGAGAAAGAATGCATACTTATGGAATAGTGTGATGATAGTCTTTGGATTTGCCATTTAAAGGAGATAAATAGAGGTAATGGAAAATGTTGGATTTCAAGATCGCTTTGCTATTCCCGAAATGTTGGTTTTGGGATTAGTCTTTTGTGTTGCTTTTTAATCGAGTGATTCGTTGTTGTGAAGCTTTCCACCTTAGGGCTCAAGGTGAGAGGATTGGTTTATGCTGTTCAGAGAATGGAGTTCTCTTCGATTTTGTGACTGTTTTTGAAGAAAGTTTGTGTGAAGTTCCTCTTCTCAATTGAGTCATCTCTTGTTGTGCATTTTATTGTATTGATTTCAATTGGGGAAAGTGGTTAGCTTTGTAAGAGAATCGAGATTCTCTTTGCTTTCTAGTGTGAGAAAAGAAAATGTTAGTTGTGGTTCTTTGCATGAGTCTAATTTGAGAGTATGCTCCTTGATTTCGTTCTTCAGACAAGATCGTCCTAGGAGGAGAATCATGTTGCATGGGGTTTGATGAAATCCTACTTGGGGTCAAGTGTTAATGGTATATGGATTTAATGTGGAGGGTAGTGAGAAGTGTTCCTTGTCGTGATTCTGACCTTTGTGGGAGGATCACTTTGATCGCTGTCGTCCCTAAGTTGTGGGACTTTGTTGTTGGTGGACTGGGTGGAATCAGTCGCTATATGCTTTATTTCCTTAAGTTTGTCGGAACCCTCGGACTCAGGGGTCAGTCTTAATATGGGTCAGTCAGAAATGGATGGTTCAGTTGTGAAACTTTTCTTGCATGGTTGTCTTGTTGTATGAAACAAGATGAAAGAAGGTCAAGTTCGATGTTGTGTTCTGAGGGAATATGATTAGTGCCCTGTGGGGCTAATCATTTCGATAGTAGAGAATGATTCTTGATCCCACTTGTTTCCAAGGGCAATCGTTGAATAGGTAAAAGTTTTGTTTGATTCTGGAGGAGTCTGGTATTATTGGTTATAAATAATGATATGTTTGGGGTTGGTTAGAAGCTTGTTGGAATAAAGAATTTGTGTGTGGCTTTTGGTTAGAAAAGTTAATGAGGAGAGATGGGAATCGGTGTTTTTCTTGGTTCGTAGGGGATCCAAGTTTCGAACCCAACTGTTTAATCAGATAGCTTGGGTGTTTTGATGATATTTGGTTGGATGCTTAATAGAGTGTTATGACTCGTGTTATTCCTGTCATCACGAGTTGGTTGATTTGTGTTATGGAATTTTAGAGAGGAGATTTAAGTTGGGTGAATGAAATTGAATAGAGAAATGAGGATTGAATTTGGGAGTTAGGGTTATGAGCTTCCGGGAATAATCGTTGGTTGATTGGAGGTTGTGTAGTGAAACGTTAAAGAAGAATTGTCTGAGTTATCAGATTTGTATTGGTCTTTGAGTAAGGCTTGGCTTCCGAGTTTTGTGCCATATGAGTTAAGGAGTTAGAGTGAGTGTTGAGTTGTTGATGGATGAAATGAGTTCAGTTGCTTGCTCCTATTATTTGGCAAGAGCCGTGGTTTGAGTTGTGGAGTTTTCTCTTACGTGAGAAGTACCTGGCTTGTTCTTTTTGGGCATATTGATTTTTACATTTCGGTTTCTGTGGCTCTTGTGGGTGAGTTTTGAGGTGTTCAGAATTCGAGGTCGAATTCTGTTGAAGGGGAAGAGTGTAATACCGCATATGGTTTTTCCAAGGTTTTCGGTCGGGATTGTTTTTGTCGTCTCTCATTTTTTTAAGTTCTTCTCAGGAAGTCCTGAGTTTTGCCGAATGCTTATCGGTAAGGGTTTTCTTTTTCTTCTTGCCGCAAGGTTTTTATGTTAGTTTTTGTCTGCAGTATTATTCCCAATGGACTTTAGGGGCTGTTATTTTGGGCCTTGTGGGGGAGTTTTGGCCTGTGGGTGGGAAAAAATCAGCTAGCCATCTTTCCCTCACCCTCCATGCCCCCACATGTTCAGACCGAGTCCTTGCGCCTTCTCCTCCCCTTCTGATTTTCTCCTCCTGGCTCTGCTCACTGGCCTTGCGCCTCCTCCCCCATCAGCCAGGCTGGTCCTTCCAGCAAAGCTCCTCCTTGGCGCCTCTCCTTCCAGCAGAGCTCCTCCATGGCGCCTCTCCCCCAGCAGAGCTCCTCCATGGCGCCTCCCCTCCCAGCAGAGCTCCTCCATGGCGCCTTCTCCCCCAAGTCCGGCGCCTCCTCCAGCCCCAACTCCGCGACCTCCTCCTCCTCCCGGGCGCCTTCCTCCATTCCTGCGATTTCCCTTGAGCCAAGGTGAGGTTTGAATCTAGGGTTTGGGTGGATTTGGGTGGCTGGGTTAGGTTCTTGCTATGAAGTTTTAGAGGTTGATTGGTTGTGTATGGGCTGGATTAGAGGTGGAACCCTAGAGCTGTGCAGTTTTGTTTTCGAGCAGGTTTTTGTGCTCTACTGTAGCACGAAATTGTTAATTTTGCAAGCATTTCCTGGGGGTCTGGCTATATAAAAAGTTGTAGATAATCAAATTACCTTTCAATAGAGACTGAAATCGTTAATTTTCGTTCAGCCGTTTGAAAGTTATGGCTTTTTTCGTGAGGGCTGTCCAGAGTAAGTCGGGTAATCTGTATCCTCTGTTCGTCTTCGATCTGGGAGCAGAGGGTGCGTTGGCTGAGCGAGCGGCTGTGATATATGCGTAGTTTATCTCCTCACGGTCGTTTCAAGGGCAAGAACGCGAAAATCCGATAAGCCAATCAAAAGTTACGCTTATTTGGAAATTTTTGTCCCGAAGCTGGGAATTTCAGCGAGCTCAGTTTCTCGGCTGAACTTTAGTGTGTGATTTGGTGGCCTTCGTGGCATCTCTCGCATGAGTGGCCATGACGTAGCTGTAGATTAGCCTCTTATGGTTAAATAGAGGTAAGGATCCCATTTTTCGGCTAAACCAATTAGGAGTTAGGCTCTTTAGAGCGCTGCTGTCCCGGTTAAGCAGATCTATGTTTTTCGGGTTTGGGAATGGATCGTAGGATCGAAGTCGTTGTAAGTCTTGTGTTTGTTTTGTTGGTATGTTTTGAGTAGAATGTATTTATTGCAGGTGGTGTGACCCCAGGTGTGGCATCAACCTCTCGCCACCCTAGTTCGAGAAGTTAAAGGCAAGTGCAACCCTTCTAATGCTATTAGGGGAAATGAGATGAATGGTTGCTTGTTGTATGTGTATGTTTACGCTGTGGGTTACATTAAGGAATAGGTTAATGTTCATGCAAATGCAAATGATAATCGTGTTATGAGTATAACTAAATAATGGATCATAGTATGAAATTTCTTATAATGAAATGTTGAGGGAAGGGATGCAGGCGCATCCATTCGAATGTTAATAGATGGTTGAGTTCATTTCTTATATTCTAAGCATGAAGATTCTATGTTGTGTGTATGAGTAATATCTAAAAGAGCGTTTGTATTATGCTTATGGAAATGAAGATTTGTGTCTATGAGAAATACTAGAATTGTTCATTTCATGAGAATGCATATTGTGGCTATGAAAGTAACAATTGCGATAATATGATAGTAATAATTGGTTTTGGGGTGTTCCCCACTACTAATGATGAGACTGGGACCGTGTTGTGCTTATGCTTATGTTTTGGTCACAATGCAGAGCAAATGATTTCGATACTGTGTATGAATTATTTATAAGCATCATTTGCATATGTGCATTCATTACAGAAGAGGCGTCCCATGTTGATGTGGGCCTCTGACTACACGTAGTGAGTACAAAAGTCCTACCTGTAGTCCCACCACGATGTGAATGGGAGCGAGTCAGTAAGAGTAGGCCCCTCCACGGGATGGAAGGGAGTGAGGGTGCACACCGACGGGTGTGCACTCGGCAATACCGGTATGTGCTAATAAAAGGAGCATGAAATGAGCATTGCATGATGCATTACATGGGTGGGAATGAGAATGCCTAATTGAGATTTTGATCAAAGAATTTGTATGGATTGTTCTTCGCATGGTTTAGTTTATGAAGGCTATTTACATGTATGTTGTATGTCGCTTTTCTTGTTTCGTTGCATCACACTTTGCTCAAGATAGGCAAAAGGTTGCATGTTGAGCACGAAAGCATAAAGCATAAAGCCTTTCATTGCATAGTGTGTTGCAATTGATACATGTTAATAGATGAGAATGAAAAGAACAGGTTGAGGATTGAGTCGTGGGCTCATCCAGAAATGATTGTTGAGGCATAGGTAAGTTTTGTTACGTTTTCGAGTTGGTTGCGGTAAGTGGAGTCAATTACTGCTTCTGTTACGGATGTTTTCAGTTAAGTAATGATTATGGTAAATGATGGAGTAAACGTGCTCTTATAATTTGGATCTTTTATGAATTCAACTGCTTTCATTTATTTATGAATGCCAATTAAAGAAACAATTACTTTATGTCTTAAAGTAGCTGTATTTTTAGTCGAATTCCTTACTATTCATATTGTTGCACTTTGCTGAGTCTTGAACTCACGCTTGTTTGTTTCTGTTTTAAGTACTTTGAAGTGGCTCGCTCGGGTTGGGAGTAGAGCACATGCACGACTTCGTCACCAACAACCAATTCAATTGTTTCGTTAAGTCCGTTGTAACTAATGCTAGTGTAATGTGTTGATCGTCGCTATGTAGTCGATTAATTGCTGGTTGGATATATGATCGATTATCTAAGGACCTACTAGATGGTATCATTCTATTTCGAGTGATTGATATATTATACATCTGCTATTATTCTTTTGTCTGCTGAGTGGATGTCCTAGTTTTAGGGGATGTGCTGCCAAAATTTTGAGAATTTCGGTGGCTTAGTTTTAAACCGGTTTTAGAGTTTAGTGGTTGTTTGCAACAAGTTCAGAGAGGTGTTAGGTTTTTATGTCTTCTTCGAAATTCTCGTTTAATTGATCTTGTAGGAGAATTATCTTGGGTTGGTAACCCTTGGACATGTGGGTCCGAGGGTGTCGCTAGTGAAGCGAGGTTTTGGTAGCATTCATAATGCGTCCGCTGCCGTGTTACAATGAACTGTTTTTGGTGACGAAAACATTGTTTTTTTTAGCCGAAAACATTTTTTCGGTTTTTTGTTGCTTTGTTAAAAAAATGGGTCGTTAGGACCCACCGTGCGATCCGCAGGACGAAAACATTGTTTCCGCTTTTTTGGGTCTTGAAAATATTTTTCCGGTTTTTGTTGCATTTGTTTAAAAATGGGTCGTTAGGACCCACCGCGAATCCGCGGTCGCTATAAATCATGGATGAATCCACACTTTTTAAAAACCCATGTTACGCACTGCTGGCAAATCCATAAGTTGCTATAAACTTCGATGAATCAGATTTTTTGTTAAAAAATGGGTCGTTAGGACCCACCGGCGGATCCGCTGACGAAAACATTGTTTCCGCTTTTTGGTGCTGAAAATATTTTTCCGGTTTTTTGTTGCATTTGTTTAAAAAATGGGTCGTTAGGACCCACCGCGAATCATGCGTCGCTATAAATCATGACGAATCTATATTTTAAAAAACCGCTGATTACGACCGCTGGCAAATCCATAAGTTGCTATAAACCTTCGATGAATCTGTGTTTTTTTTTGTGACGAAAACATTTTTTTTGTTTTTTTTGGGTGACGAAAACATTTTTTTCGGGTTTTTCTGGTGGCGAAAACATTTTTTTCCGGGAAAAACGGTGAAAGGACCTGAACGTAAGAAGCAGGGACTTGTTTGTTATCTTTTGGACCTGTTTCGCTATCTTGAAAAATTAGAAAAGGGCCTGTTCACGATTTGGACTTAACGGAGGCTTTTTCCAGAATTACCGTGCCGTGGACCTAAACGCGAAGGGAAAAAAACATTCTCATCTCACAAAAAATCACGAAGGACCTATACGTAATTTCGAAGAAACGGCGGGGTTTTTCGCAAAACAGTATGATGTGGCGCCCTGCTTTCCATTTCCTTACGGTATAATGGGTGCAACCATTCGATTGTTTAGCTAAATATGGCTCGGTTGAGC
>JAYEVE010001817.1:22500-37500 GCA_036346375.1 Guadua angustifolia | reverse complement strand
TGTACGAGATTAGAATAACTTCAAAATAACTGACATAATTTTTTATTTTTCCTGATCAGAAAAATACATGAAAAAGAAAGGAGGTAGAAAAATTTTTGGATTTATGGTTAAAGAAGAAAAAGAAGAAAACAGGGGTTCTGTTGAATTTCAAGTATTCAGTTTCACCAATAAGATACGGAGACTTGCTTCACATTTGGAATTACACAAAAAAGATTTTTCATCGGAAAGAGGTCTACGAAGACTTTTGGGAAAACGTCAACGTTTGCTAGCTTATTTGGCAAAGAAAAATAGAGTACGTTATAAGAAATTAATCAGTCAGTTGGATATTCGGGAGAAGTAATTTAATCGTTCGAATTTTTTTCTTATTTTATTAGTAGTCTTATAGTAGTCTTAGATTTTGCATTTTGATGAGCCTCGTTTTGAGGAATTCATGGAATAATCCATTTTCATGGAATAATGAATTAAGGAAGAAAGGATATGAGTCTACCGCTTACAAGAAAAGATCTCATGATAGTCAATATGGGCCCTCACCACCCATCAATGCATGGTGTTCTTCGACTGATCGTTACTCTCGATGGTGAAGATGTTATTGATTGTGAACCCATATTAGGCTATTTACACAGAGGAATGGAAAAAATCGCGGAAAACCGAACTATTATACAATACTTACCTTAGGAGGGAGATAAAAAGAGAGAGAGATAGTAGAAAAGGGGGAGAGATGGTAGAAGGAGATAGGAAGGGGAATAAGGGGGCTCTTTAGGCAGGAGACGGGGGAATTCCTTAAGTTAAGAAAGAAAAAAGAATAAGAACACGGATACATAACATAAAAAAAAGAATAAATAAGACGATATTCGTCCTCCCCCTACATATTTAATTTCTTCTCCTATACAAAAACCAGTAAGACCTACCCCATTGGTAATTCCATCAATGACACCCTTATCGAAAAACTGCGTTAGTTCGGTTAATCCTCTTATACCCAAGGTAAAGACCCTAGTATAGAAAATATCTATATAACCACGATTATATGACCAACTGTATATCTTTTTTTTTACTTGATCCAAAAAATACTTTTTCGGACTTTCTTTTACAAGGAAATTTATTAAATCTAAATTCTGAAAAAAGGAATAAGCAGATCCATAGAAGATATATGCTATGAATAGACCAAACATAGCTAAACTTACAGAAGAAATTGCATTAGTGATAAATTCATATGAATTTATGGAAGAATTAGAACTTTCCTGGAAAAAGTTTATTGAGGGAGTTAACCACTTTGATAATATGGTTAACTCCGCTATTCCTTTATCCATTACTCCATTATCAAAATGGATTCCTATGGATCCAATGAACAAAGTAAAAAGCAGTAATATAAAAAGAGGGAATAACATAGTATTTCCCGTTTCATGAGGATAGACAAAAGTGTTTTTAGCCCCAAAGGAAGTACTAAAGGACCCTATCCTATTTCTTGTATTACCATGAATTTTGGATATATTTTGTGAAAAAAAAGAGACTCCACTCTTCGTTGTTGATAAAATGAAATCTCTATTCACTCCTTTGGGTATCCTTTTTCCCCATAAGGATATTGAATACAACGAACCCTCTTTAGTGCTACTGTAATTTTGAAAATGAACACGCAGGTACCCATCAAAAGTAAGTAAATATATTCGAAACATATAAAACGCAGTTAATCCTGCAGTAAAAGAGGCTATTATTCCAAAAAAGGGTGAATACAACCAACTATTGCTAAGGATTTCATCTTTGGACCAGAAGCAAGCAAGAGGTGGAATACCACAAAGAGAAAGCGTACCCCATAAAAAAGTACTTCTTGTAATTGGAACGTATTTTCTTAAACCACCCATAAGAACCATATTCTGACTTTTATCTGGTGAATATCCAACAAGAGGTTCCATTGAATGAATAACAGATCCGGATCCCAAGAACAATAAAGCTTTCGAATAAGCATGAGTGATCAAATGGAATAAAGCAGCTTGATAAGAACCTATACCTAGAGCTAACATCATATAACCCAATTGAGACATTGTAGAATAGGCTAAGCTTCTTTTAATATCTCTCTGAGCAAGAGCTAAAGTAGCCCCTAAGAAGAGTGTTATTGTACCTACTAAAGAAATGAAACTCATTATTAAAGGTAGGGATATGAAAAGAGGAAGAAGTCGAGCTAGAAGAAAAATCCCCGCAGCAACCATAGTTGCTGCGTGTATAAGAGCCGAAATGGGAGTGGGTCCTTCCATAGCATCGGGTAACCATACGTGAAGAGGGAATTGTGCAGATTTCGCAACTGCACCAAGGAATAATAAAAAAGCACACAAAGTAGTAAGTAAGGAATTAATCCCACTATTAGGAATCCAGTTATTAGCTATTTTGAACAAATCCCGAAACTCTAAACTACCTGTTATCCAAAAAAAACCTAAAATTCCTAATAACAGACCAAAATCCCCTACACGATTAGTTACAAAAGCTTTTTGACAAGCACTCGCTGCAATTGGCCGTGTAAACCAAAAGCCTATCAATAAATAGGAACACATTCCCACAAGTTCCCAAAAAAAATAAATTTGTATCAAATTGGAACTAGTAACCAATCCCAACATGGAAGTATTAAAAAACTTATATAAACAAAAATCTCAAATATCCTTCATCGTGAGACATATAATCGTCACTATAAATAAGAACAAGGATTCCTACAGTAGTAATTAGTATTAACATAATAGAAGTAAGCGGGTCGATCAAGTATCCAAATTCTAAGGAAAAATCATTATTGACGGTCCAAGACCATAGATATTGATAGATAGAACTTCCATTTATTTGTTGAATAGATAGATGAACTGAGAATACCATAGCTATACTTAAGAGTAAAACACTAGGAAAAGCCCATATGCGACGAAGATTTTTTGTTGCTGTCGGAATAAGAATAAGTCCAAACCCCATTGACATAATAACTGGAAGTGGGAGAAGAGGGATTACCCATGCATATTGATATGTATGTTCCATAAGAAAAGAAATTGAAATTTTTACTTCAATTTTTCTATAAAATAAAATTGTTTCCGATTCACCAAACCAATTCTTATCTCTTTCTGAAAGAATTAAAAAAAAAAAAAAAAAGAATAAGACAAAATACTGGAATTCTTAATTTTTCCAAATTTCTCTCATTGAAATAATCCAAAATTAAGAATGGGTTTACTTGGTTAAATTCAAAAAGTTAATCAAATAACTTTGTTACCTAGTTATTATCTAAAGAAGGATATTTATTAAAATATAAAAAGGATTGAATCATTTTACTTTCTATTCATTTTTTATTCATTTTTGTATTTCTTTCTATTAAAATTAAAATGAAGATGAAGCAACTCTCATGTTTCGTAACTGATTGATTGAATTTCAATGAAAACCTATGTTTATAGGAAATTATCGAATATTCCTTACTTCATAATGACTAGAATTACCTAAGTTTTAGAATGTCTTGTTTAAGAGACTAACTATTTTTTTGTTTTGATTGGAATTCCATTATGGAATACCATTCTGAACTTAATTAACTATTTGAATTTTCCTCCTTTTATCCCCCATCTTATATGGGGATAGACCCCATACCTTATATCTATATATGGAGTATACTTGATATATAAAATATGGAGTATACTTGATATATAAATTGATTTAAATAGAAAACCTTTGTATATATTCTATATTATTAAAAAAATCCAAAATATATATGAAAAATATGTTAAAAATTCTTGTCTTATCCGCATTAGAGAAAATGAAGTAAAAAGAATTCAGAATTTCAGTTCAGTATCTAAGTATAAATACTAAGAAAAAGCAGAAAGAAGGATTGATTTGCGGCAATAGATGTCTTTCACATACAACTAGAAAAAGTAATCTCCTTTTAAAATGGCAGTTCCAAAAAAACGTACTTCGATGTCAAAAAAGCGTATTCGTAAAAATCTTTGGAAGAAAAAGACTTATTTTTCCATAGTACAATCTTATTCTTTAGCAAAATCAAGATCATTTTCCAGCGGCAGCGAGCATCCAAAACCAAAGGGTTTTTCTGGGCAACAAACAAACAAATAATCTGGTTTTGGAATAATCTGAATTGAGCTATCCCAAAGAAATTCCAATTATTTAATATGAATAATTCGGATTAATTAATGTACTTTTATGTGTCGAATTCCTCGGTACAATATTCTTAGAACTAACCCCTCTGATATATAGAACAAAAGTTTTTGCTATACTGTGTCCTAAGTATTCTTTTCCTATCAACGAACTTTTCATAATAGAATCCTCATACTAAAAGGATTCTATTATGAAAAGTAGAGTATTCTTGCAATAGGACTTACAACTTCTACCTATCTTATCCAAAATTCACAAATAAATTGGTTTAGGCTTGGTAAATCGTATTAACAAGAGCATAAAGGCTTTCATTCTAGAAATTTTGCTAAAATCCAAAATTCTTTGTATTTAAAGTTCATGGATAGATAGAAAAGTTTTTTTGAATTTTGGCCATTGCATTGAAAGATTTTTCAAAATTTCAATGAGAAACTAATTAGAAAAAAAAATTAGTTCTATATTGCAACTGAGAAAAAAAAAGTTCCAACTCTTTCAAGCTTTGTTTCTATTAAGCAAAACAAGAGTTTTTTGTTAAAAAAATCAGCAACGATACTACCAAACGAAGTCTATTTTAATGAGGATTCTAATGTTCCTAAATTCTATGGACTCTCCCAATCTCGACGATTTGCCAGAAAATAACTATTATTCTTTTAAGTTCCCTATTATTTCAAGTTAGCCGCCATGGTGAAATTGGTAGACACGCTGCTCTTAGGAAGCAGTGCTCAAGCATCTCGGTTCGAGTCCGAGTGGCGGCATTCTCGAAAAAGAATACAATAGATTAGAAAATGGATTCAATTCGAAATTTCCAATTTTGTAATGGGACCTTCTCCTTATGCTATTTGCAACTTTAGAACATATACTAACTCATATCTCTTTCTCAACCATTTCAATTGTGATTACGATTCATTTGATAACCTTATTAGTTCGTGAACTTGGGGATTACGTGATTCGTCAGAAAAGGAATGATAGCAACTTTTTATCTATAACAGGATTCTTAGTTTCTCGTTGGGCTTCTTCGACATTTTCCATTAAGTAATTTATATGAGTCATTGATCTTCCTTTCATGGGCTCTGTATATTCTTCATAGGATTCCTAAGATACAGAACTCTAAAAGTGATTTAAGCACAATAACTACGCCAAGTACTATTTTAACGCAAGGCTTTGCCACGTCAGGTCTTTTAACTGAAATGCATCAATCCACAATACTAGTACCCGCTCTACAATCTCAGTGGTTAATGATGCATGTCAGTATGATGTTACTAAGCTATGCAACTCTTTTGTGCGGATCCTTATTATCCGCCGCTCTTCTAATCATTAAATTTCGAAAGAATTTGGATTTCTTTTCTAAAGAAAAAAAATGTTTTACTTAAAACATTTTTCTTTAGTGAGTTTAGTGAGATTGAATATTTCTATGCAAAAAGAAGTGCTTTAAAAAACACCTCTTTTCCTTCATTTCCAAATTATTACAAATATCAATTAACTGAGCGTTTGGATTCTTGGAGTTATCGTGTCATTAGCCTAGGGTTTACCCTTTTAACCATAGGTATTCTTTGTGGAGCAGTATGGGCTAATGAGGCGTGGGGATCCTATTGGAATTGGGATCCTAAGGAAACTTGGGCATTTATTACTTGGACCATATTCGCAATTTATTTACATAGTAGAACAAATCCAAATTGAAGGGTACGAATTCCGCACTTGTAGCTTCAATAGGATTTCTTATAATTTGGATCTGCTATTTTGGTATCAATCTATTAGGAATAGGTTTACATAGTTATGGTTCATTTACATTACCATCTAAATGATTACATAACATAAAACCTTCATGAAATGAAAGTTTTTACATTTTTGTTTGATTTGAGAACCCCTTGAACGCCTTCTCAAAGGGTTCTCAAAAATTCGAGATAGATCTAATTAGACTTAGACTTTTTTACTTTTTTCTGAATTATTTGGTTTTTCCACTATGGAATATAGAGTATAGAGCGGACTAATTAAAAAAAAAAGAAAATCCTATTTAGGATAATAATTGGATAAGAGAGCCTCTACCCTGTCAACGGATAGGGAGAGAACAAAATCTGGATAAATACCAATTCCTATTACTGGTAAAAAGATACAGATTAAAAGAAAGAGTTCTCGCGGTCCAGAATCCACAAAATTTGCGTTTGGAACATGAAATAGCTTGTATCCATAGAACATCTGGCGTAACATAGATAATAAATAAATAGGAGTTAATATCATTCCAATTGCCATTACAAAAGTAATTAGCATCTTTGGCATTAACAGAAATTTTGGACTAGTAATTAGTCCAAAAAATACTACTAATTCTGCAACAAAACCGCTCATTCCTGGTAAGGCAAGAGAAGCCATTGAAAAGCTACTAAACATGGTAAAAATTTTCGGCATTGGGATAGATATCCCCCCCAGTTCTTCGAGATAAACAAGACGCATTCTATCACAAGCCGTTCCTGCCAAGAAAA
Organism: Guadua angustifolia; assembly: GCA_036346375.1. Taxonomy (NCBI): domain Eukaryota; kingdom Viridiplantae; phylum Streptophyta; class Magnoliopsida; order Poales; family Poaceae; genus Guadua; species Guadua angustifolia. The sequence continues at coordinate 30,916 of JAYEVE010001817.1, read as the reverse complement.
AAGTGTAGCACCAATAAATCCATGGGATAGTATTTGTAAAATAGCTCCATTGAGTCCAATGTTGGTTATGGAACCAATTCCTATAATTATGAAACCCATGTGAGATACGGAAGAATAGGCTATTCTTTTTTTTAAATTTCGTTGACCAAGAGAAGTTGAAGCTGCATAGATTATTTGCATCGCTCCTATTATTACCAACCAGGGGGAAAATAGATAATGAGCATGAGGTAACAATTCCATATTGATCCGAATCAATCCGTATGCTCCCATCTTTAATAGGATTCCCGCTAAAAGCATACATGTACTGTAATGCGCTTCCCCATGGGTATCTGGTAACCACGTATGTAGGGGTATAATCGGCAATTTGACAGCATAAGCAATAAGGAAGCCCAAATAAAATAGTATTTCCAATGTTGCAGGGTATGATCGATTAATTAATCTTTCCAAATCTAATCTTGGTTCGTTGGAACCATATAAGCCCATACCTAGAACTCCGATTAAGAAAAAAATGGAACCGCCTGCAGTATACAAAATAAACTTTGTAGCTGAATACAGACGCCTCTTTCCCCCCCACATGGATAAAAGTAAGTAAACAGGAATTAATTCTAACTCCCACATGATAAAAAAAAGTAAAAGGTCTCGCGAAGAAAATAATCCTATTTGACCACTATACATTGCTAGCATCAGGAAATAGAATAATCGCGAATTCCGGGTAACCGGCCAAGCTGCTAAAGTAGCTAAAGTAGTGATAAATCCTGTCAATAAAATGGATCCTAATGAAAGTCCATCGATTCCCAATCTCCAGTGGAAATCAAAGACATCTATCCATTTAGAATCCTCCTTTAATTGGATTAAGGGATCCTCCAATTGGAAATGATAACAGAATGCATAAGTCATTAGAAGGAATTCTAATAAACAAATAGATATAGTATACCACCTAACGATTTTGTTTCCCCTATGAGGTAAAAAGAAAATTAATAAACCTGCAAATATCGGCAAAACAACAAGTATTGTTAACCAAGGAAAATAACTCATGATAAAGTGATAAAGACAAGATACGTTTTGACCAGAAAAGCCCGTGCTCGCTTATTTCGAGCACAGGCTTCTTCGGTAAAGAGGAATCAGACGATTCAAGTGGAGTTTTTTGTAACGTATCAATAAGATAGAGCCATACTGCGGGTTGTTTCAGGCCCTAAATAAACGCGGACACTTAAAAAATCTGTTGGGCAAGCAGATTCGCATCTCTTACAACCCACACAATCTTCGGTTCTCGGCGCAGAAGCAATTTGCTTGGCTTTACACCCATCCCAGGGTATCATTTCTAATACATCTGTTGGACAAGCTCGTACACATTGAGTGCATCCTATACATGTATCATAAATTTTTACGGAATGTGACATTGGATCTACAAATTTTCCTTTTCAACATAAAAATTTTCGATCTGGTAAAAATGAAATTAGTACTATATGAGTCATATGTATTGTAGACACCAGACGAAGCAATGGTTTATCCAAACTTCAACAAATAAATAATGCAATATATTTCTTAATCCGTTTGTGAGAAAGCGTGAAAAGAGCCAAGAGACTTGAATTTTGGGCTTCAACAATCATAATTATACGAATTGTACATACGAATTCGAACTAGCCAATAAATTGGCTATCGTCTTTTCAATATAAATTATTGCAATATTCAAATTGCAATATCAATGAATTGCAAAAATTCAATAAGTAAAAAAGAATACTATGCAATAACCTACTCAAAAAATAGATATTCTAAAATAATAAAATAATAAGAAAATAGTATTCGATTTCTATTCATCTTAATATTTGAATTTGATATTATCATTATATGTGCGCCTTTGTTTATTTCTTTAGAGGATTCTATGTCTAATTATTCAAAAGTCTAATTATTCAAAAAATTAGATTGATTGATACGAGTGGATTTCCTGTTACGATGGATGGAAGAAAGAATGGATAGTCCAATAGTTGCTTCAGCAGCCGCAAGGGCTATAACAAAAATTGCGAAAATGTCTCCTTTTAATTGGCGACTATCAAATAGATCAGAAAATGTTACGAGATTTAGATTAATTGAATTCAGTATAAGTTCAAGACATATTAGAGCTCTAACCATGTTTCGGCTTGTGATCAATCCATAGATACCAATCGAAAATAAATAGACACTCAAAAAAAGTACATGCTCAAACATCATTAACTAACTCCTTATCAATCTCGATTCATTTCAATATGAGGACAAGAATTGAACCGATTCAATTAATTAGAATAGAACAATTACACAACAAAAGGAAAAGAAGGTATTTGTTGGCAGTAGATGGGTTTTACTAAATCAAAATTGTGATTCTTTAGTTATTTTTTTTTAGTTACTTATTTTAGATTTGAAATTCTAAGAATTTTGACTCATTCTAAGTATTTCTTATTGCCGAGCCATAGTAATTGCACCTATTAAAGAAACTAGAAGAATTATGGAAATGAGTTCAAACGGAAGATAAAAATCAGTTGCTAAATGAATCCCAATTTGTTGAACGTTATTTATGAGACCCTGTTCTACTATTTGGTTTGATCTTGTAGTCCAAAGAATTCCATACCATGACGTATCTGGGATAGTAGTCATTAGTGAAAAAAGAATAGTTATACAAACGAGTGAAGTGAACCCATCTCCAATAGTCCAATAATTCTTATTTTTAGACCATTCTGAGCCATTTACGAACATTACGGCAAATATGATCAAGACATTTATGGCTCCTACATAAATAAGAAGTTGTGCGACAGCTACAAAGTAGGAATTCAATAAAATATAGAATAAGGATATACAAACAAGAACTAATCCCAGCGAAAAGGCAGAATAAATTGGGTTGGTAAGTAATACTACTCCTATGCCCCCTAGTAGAAGAACAAATTCCCCAAATAGCACAAGAATCTCATGTATTGGTCCAGGTAAATCCATTATGGATAAGAAGAAATTAATAGTATAAAATTTTTCATGAACTAACTAAAACTAAAAGATTCAAGGAAGGAAAAAGGATTAGGATATTTTTTGTATATAAGTTGTATAGTTAGAAATCACATCACGAAAATCTACTCTCATTTTAAATCAGGAATAATTTGCAATAAGCAGTAGTTATTCGTTTTTCTTTATAGTTAGTAAAGAACTATAAGAACTATTGGATTTTTCTTTTTTGTTAGAAAAATCCTAGTAATTAGTAATCGTTCTTGAATTCAAAGATTTTTCTTCGTCTATTTTACTTTGAGTCGAATTCTAATTGTTTGAATTGTGTAATCTCCCATTATGGAGATTGGTAACCGACTCAAAGCAATTTGATTGTAATTCAATTCATGACGATCATAAGTAGAAAGTTCATATTCTTCAGTCATTGATAAACAGCTTGTCGGACAGTACTCAACACAATTACCACAAAATATACAAACTCCAAAATCAATACTATAATTAAGCAATTGTTTCCTTTTAATACCCTTTTCAAATCTCCAATCCACAAGGGGTAGATCTATCGGGCATACGCGAACACATACTTCACAAGCAATACATTTATCAAATTCAAAGTGGATTCGCCCCCGGAAACGCTCCGATGTAATCGATTTTTCATAAGGGTAGTGAATCGTTATAGGTAAACGATTTGTGTGGGATAAGGTAATTATGAAACTTTGACCAATGTACCTTGCAGCGCGTATTGTTTGTTGACCATAACTCATGAACCCAGTTACCATAGGGAACATATTCTAAATATCTATGAAAAGATATGTTTCTTTCTCTTGTTTGAGAGAATTTTTGTATTTTTGTGTTGAAAATATTCTTACTATTATTGTATTATCTTATTTATAGTGAAACAAGTTGGGAAGAAGTTGTTAATAAGAGATTGCCCAGGGAAATAGGTAAAAGAAATTTCCATCCAAGATTTAATAACTGATCCATTCTCATCCTGGGTAAAGTCCATCTTATTGTGATAGAAATGAAGAGAAATAAATAAGCTTTAGTTAATGTAATAAAGATACCCATTGTCATTTCCAAAATTCCAACCATTTTATTCATTTGGAAAAATTCAAAAAAGGATATATAGGGAATAGAGAAATTCCACCCGCCTAAGTAGAGAATTGTTACAAATAAAGAGGAAACTAATAAATTTAGGTAAGAAACAAGATAAAATAAACCATATTTGATACCGGAATATTCGGTTTGATAACCTGCTACTAATTCTTCCTCTGCTTCTGGTAAATCAAAGGGTAATCTTTCACATTCTGCCAAAGAAGAAATTAGAAAACCAGAAAACCTATAGGCTGACGCCAAAGATTCCATCCAAAAAAACCATATTTTGACTGTGCTTCAACTATATCAACTGTACTTGAACTGTTAGATAATCATAGTCGATGATAACATCACAGTTCCCACCGCTATTCCAAAACCGTACATGAAACCTTAGCTTCATACGGCTTCTCTATGATCAGAAAAAAGGAAAGGGTTGTTTCGTTTCGGTATTATCCCCCTGGGCATAGATAGAATTAGGTAAGATAAAATCGATTGGAAAGTCCTAAATTAGACCAAAGGAATTCCGTCTGCTAGAATAAGAAAAAGCGCTTCCGAATTGATCTCGTCCTTTATAATATAATGAGAATTTTTCTTTGTTCAGCAATAACTTAATCTTGGAATAAAACACTCGTTATAGCAATTAATAAATGAAAAGAATTGGGCATTAGTTCATGAGGAATTCTGTATGAATATGAATAGAGGAAGGAAAGAATAAATAAAGATCCTTTTTTTGTATTGCATTCCATATCTTTTGTCCTATTCTTCTTTCCCCGGAGGGTACTTAAAAAAAAAAAGGAATAAAGGGTTAATTCGTTCTTGATAGTCATTTCCTTAACAAGTGAATGGGAACATACTCTGGATCGGAATCCGAAGAAAGTACTACTTGATCATTTCCACCAATTTCAAGTCCTTATTATGATTCCTTTTATGAGGAAAAATCTCTAATGCCTTAGATTCCCTCATTACTAATCCTTTATGTACTTTAGTGTTCCTAACCCCTCACTAACTTTTCTTTTGATGGATTCCTCTTATGATTATAAGTTATAGTAATAACTAGGAATATTCTAGTAATGGAATTCCATATTGCGAATCCTTTATTCTTGCCCGCTTCAAGATATGATGACTAATCAAAAAATCTCAACCTTGGGGTAAAGAGTTTACACTGCTTATGTTTACTTCAACTTTTTTCTTGTACGTAGGAAATGAGATTTTTTCTTTTTACTACAAATTAATAAGCTGTTTTGTTTCACTCATATAGCTATCTAGTTTAACTTACCAACCCGAATATAGAATAAGAAAAGGAAGATAAATATTCAATGGATTTTAGAGGAAAAAGATCCTATTTTAACGAATCACACGTAGAGATATTGCTAGCACACAAAAAGTTAATGGTATTTCATAACTAATAGATTGAGCAGCAGCTCGTAGACCGCCTAAAAAAGAATATTTATTATTTGAGCTATATCCTGCCATAAGAAGACCAATAGGAGCAATACTTGAAATGGCAATCCATAAAAAAACACCAATACTAAGATCGGCTAAAACAAAACGATATCCCAAAGGGATAACTAAAAAACTTAATAAAATTGATATGACTGCTATAGAGGGTCCAATGCTAAATAAAGGAATATCTCCTCGGGATGGCAGGATATCCTCCTTAAAAAGTAGCTTAGTTCCATCGGCTATAGCTTGAAGGAGTCCCAGGGGGCCAGCATATTCAGGACCAATACGTTGTTGTATCGATGCGGATATTTCTCTTTCTAACCACACAATTACCAGTACTTCTATTGTGATTCCCAGTAGGAGGGTCAAAATAGGTAGAATCCATATCAGTCCATAGACTTCTTTTAATAATTCCGATTTCGAAAAAGAATTGATAGTTTCTACCTCTACCCTATCTATTATCATTTCAACGATCAACTTCTCCCATAATGATATCTATACTACCTAATATCGTCATGATATCAGCCAATTTCATTTTTTTAACTAGTTGAGGAAGAATTTGCAAATTAATAAAACCGGGTGGACGGATTTTCCATCTCCAGGGGAAAAGACTATCATCTCCTACCAGATAAATTCCTAATTCACCTTTTGGAGCTTCCACTCTTACATAAAGCTCTTGCTTTGACAATTCAAAATTGGGCGAAGGTTTTTTACCAAGAAATCGATATTCAAAATCATTCCATTCGGAATTCTTTGCTTTCTTAAAGCGTCGGACTTCTAAATTCTCATAAGGACCTCCAGGAATTTTCTCTACAGCCTGTTGAATAATTTTGATGGATTCCCTCATTTCACCCATTCGTACTAAATAGCGAGCTAATGAATCCCCTTCTTTTTGCCATTGGATTTTCCAATCAAATTGGTTGTAAGACTCATAAGGATCAACTTTACGAAGATCCCATTGTATTCCAGAAGCTCGTAACATTGGTCCCGATAAGCCCCAATTTACTGCTTCTTCTCCGCTAATAAAACCAACTCCTTCAACTCGTTCTAAAAAAATGGGATTCTGTGTAATAAGTTGTTGATATTCAACAACTCCTCGTAAAAAATAATCACAGAAATCTAAACATTTATCGATCCATCCATAAGGTAGATCGGCGGCTACTCCTCCGATGCGAAAGTAATTATGCATCATTCGCATACCTGTAGCAGCTTCAAATAGATCGTATATCAATTCTCTCTCTCTAAAAATATAGAAAAAAGGAGTCTGTGCGCCGAGATCTGCCATAAAAGGCCCAAGCCATAACAAGTGAGAAGCTATACGGCTCAACTCTAACATAATTACCCTAATATAGCTGGCTCTTTGGGGTATTTGAATATTCTCCAAGAATTCTGGTGCATTTACCGTTATTGCTTCTGTAAACATAGTAGCTAAATAATCCCACCGTGTTACATAAGGTAAGTATTGTATAATAGTTCGGTTTTCCGCGATTTTTTCCATTCCTCTGTGTAAATAGCCTAATATGGGTTCACAATCAATAACATCTTCACCATCGAGAGTAACGATCAGTCGAAGAACACCATGCATTGATGGGTGGTGAGGGCCCATATTGACTATCATGAGATCTTTTCTTGTAAGCGGTAGACTCATATCCTTTCTTCCTTAATTCATTATTCCATGAAAATGGATTATTCCATGAATTCCTCAAAACGAGGCTCATCAAAATGCAAAATCTAAGACTACTATAAGACTACTAATAAAATAAGAAAAAAATTCGAACGATTAAATTACTTCTCCCGAATATCCAACTGACTGATTAATTTCTTATAACGTACTCTATTTTTCTTTGCCAAATAAGCTAGCAAACGTTGACGTTTTCCCAAAAGTCTTCGTAGACCTCTTTCCGATGAAAAATCTTTTTTGTGTAATTCCAAATGTGAAGCAAGTCTCCGTATCTTATTGGTGAAACTGAATACTTGAAATTCAACAGAACCCCTGTTTTCTTCTTTTTCTTCTTTAACCATAAATCCAAAAATTTTTCTACCTCCTTTCTTTTTCATGTATTTTTCTGATCAGGAAAAATAAAAATTATGTCAGTTATTTTGAAGTTATTCTAATCTCGTACACACAAAAATTTGCAATTATTCATCTACTACTGGAATTTGGATTTATTTTATCGATGCAAATTGGATTTGGATAGAAGGGTACATTCTTTTATTTTAGATAGAAGAAACATTTCTTCTATCTAAAATAAAAGAATTTTGCTGATTTATTTATTGCTATATCCAATTTATGGAATTGATACACCATTTAATTGATATCGTTTAGCAAAATGAAACACAGCATATGCATCCATCTTTCGGCTCGAGAATTTCACGGGATAGAGATATGGTATAAGAAATAGGCTATTAAGTAACTCTAAATGAATTGTGGATACATCTGTATCCTTAACATACTGAAACGACTGCCATTATTCGTATCAAACCAATAGCGATTCATACAAGCTAAATCTTCTAATCAATGGTGGGCCAATAATGAATTTTTTTGCATATGTATTAAGACGCTTGGCCTGATTTCGAAATTGTCCAGAGTTTTTATGTTGTTTTCATTGCAAAATGATGGATCTCCTTCCGTAACTTTCCAATTACGAGTACGAGAATTGAAAGACATGAAAATTCTCAATTCTCTACGGCGTCTAGGAGATAGATAGAATATTTTCAGGAACAAGAAAATCAGAAGAATCTTTCTCTCTATTCACTACCATTCCGCGTCTTCGACTTCTATTAGTTTCTTTTCTTCTTTAATGCAATAGCTATAGTTTGATATAGAATCCATTTCTCAAAGTAATGGAAACCATTCTCTTATAGGAAATGCTTCGAAAATCGCTATTCCATCTTTTAGGTATCGTGAAAAGTGATA
>JAYEVE010001817.1:0-7500 GCA_036346375.1 Guadua angustifolia | reverse complement strand
AGCCTTTTTTTTACGCGACAGGAAAAAGTGACTACGAATTCCCCTTTTTGTTTGCGAATCCCTGTTTGTATCCTTTGAGCGCACGCCCGTAAGTAGCGATCAAGGAAATCGATCAAACGATCCCAATACCGTGAAAGAGAAACTTCCCAGATCCAGGGAAGCTTATCATAAAGGGCTTCGACAAGGGGTTTTATTCGTTCTTTGAGCAAAAAGATAAAGATCGGATAGATTCGAACCGCAATTGCAAAGGTAATAACTACTATGCCAGCCCAAATCATGATCTTCACCAACTTGGATTTGGTTCTCTCGCGAAAATCGCGAGTTGCAGAGATGAGAACCATGAAAAGCAAGATCCCGAATAAGAAAACAGAAACAGAGGAAACCACAAGAGTGAAGACTAGTAGAGTCTCGTCTTTTGTCATTCTTTGCTAAAGAGAAATGATCACTATGAGTCAGACTCAATAGAATTGGATCCATTCCAAATAGCGAGAATTAGGATTCTTGATCCCTCTCAATCTCTCTTTCAATTCGAGGATCCAGAGAGGTGTTTTCATAGTCATCTCCGAATATTTGCCATCTCCGAATATTTTCGATTTCATTTTTCTATGATATGTCTTTCTATATGAAAATTGGTTATTTACGATGTACGATGATCCCTGTTAAGCATCCATGGCTGAATGGTTAAAGCGCCCAACTCATAATTGGTAAATTTGCGGGTTCAATTCCTGCTGGATGCACGCGAACGGGAACGTTCCATAAGTCTATTGGAACTGGCTCTCTATCCATGGAATCTCATCCATCATCCATACATAACGAATTGGTATGGTATATTCATACCATAACATAAGAACAATAAGAACTCGAATTCTTATCGATACTGGAACTCAGAGCATAGGAGGAAAGTCGATTTATGGATGGAATCAAATACGCAGTATTTACAGAAAAAAGTCTTCGTTTATTGGGAAAGAATCAATATACTTTTAATGTCGAATCGGGATTCACTAAGACAGAAATAAAGCATTGGGTCGAACTCTTCTTTGGTGTTAAGGTAGTAGCTGTGAATAGCCATCGACTACCCAGAAAGGGTAGAAGAATGGGACCTATTCTGGGACATACAATGCATTACAGACGTATGATCATTACCCTTCAACCGGGTTATTCTATTCCACTTCTAGATAGAGAAAAAAACTAAAGGAGAATACTTAATAATACGGCGAAACATTTATACAAAACACCTATCCCGAGCACACGCAAGGAACCGTAGACAGGCAAGTGAAATCCAATCCACGAAATAATTTGATCCATGGACGGCACCGTTGTGGTAAAGGTCGTAATTCCAGAGGAATCATTACCGCAAGGCATAGAGGGGGAGGTCATAAGCGCCTATACCGTAAAATCGATTTTCGACGGAATCAAAAAGACATATCTGGTAGAATCGTAACCATAGAATACGACCCTAATCGAAATGCAGACATTTGTCTCATACACTATGGGGATGGTGAGAAGAGATATATTTTACATCCCAGAGGGGCTATAATTGGAGATACTATTGTTTCTGGTACAAAAGTTCCTATATCAATGGGAAATGCCCTACCTTTGAGTGCGGTTTGAACTATTGATTTACGTAATTGAAGTAACCAATTAGGTTTACGACGAAACCTAGAAATCGATCACTGATCCAATTTGACTACCTCTACGGGATAGACCTCAACAGAAAACTGTTGAGTAACGGCAGCAAGTGATTGAGTTCAGTAGTTCCTCATAGAAAATTATTGACTCTAGAGATATGGTAATATGGAGAAGACAAAATTGTTTGAAGCACGCACAGAACCGGAAGCGCCCCTTGTTTCAAAGAGAGGAGGACGGGTTATTCACATTTAATTTGATGGTCAGAGGCGAATTGAAAGCTAAGCAGTGGTAATTAAGACCCCCGGGGAAAATAGGGATGTCTCCTACGTTACCCATAATATGTGGAAGTATCGACGTAATTTCATAGAGTCATTCGATCTGAATGCTACATGAAGAACATAAGCCAGATGACGGAACGCGGAGACCTAGGATGTAGAAGATCATAACATGAGCGATTCGGCAGATTTGGATTCCTTTCCTATATATCCACTCATGTGGTACTTCATCATACGATTCATATAAGATCCATCTGTCTAGAGATCGTCATATACATCTAGAAAGCTGTATGCTTTGGAAGAAGCTTGTACAGTTTGGGAAGGGGTTTTTTGAGAGAAAAGAAGAATCTACTTCAACCGATATGCCCTTAGGCACGGCCATACATAACATAGAAATCACACGTGGAAGGGGTGGGCAATTAGCTAGAGCAGCAGGTGCTGTAGCGAAACTGATTGCAAAAGAGGGTAAATCGGCCACTTTAAGATTACCATCTGGGAGGTCCGTTTGGTATCCCAAAATTGCTTAGCAACAGTCGGACAAGTGGGTAATGTTGGGGTGAACCAAAAAAGTTTGGGTAGAGCCGGATCTAAGTGTTGGCTAGGTAAACGCCCCGTAGTAAGAGGGGTAGTTATGAACCCTGTGGACCACCCCATGGGGGCGGTGAAGGAAAGCCCCATTGGTAGAAAAACCCACAACCCCTTGGGGTTATCCTGCGCTTGGAAGAAGAACTAGGAAAAGGAAAAATATAGTGATAGTTTTATTCTTCGTCGCCGTAAGTAAATAAGTAACTAGGAATATGGAAAATTGCATTTTGGAATTTGCAATAATGCGATGGGCGAACGACGGAATTGAACCCGCGCATGGTGGATTCACAATCCACTGCCTTGATCCACTTGGCTACATCCGCCCTTATCCAGCTAAAGGATTTTTCTCTTTGTTCCATTCATCATTATTCTATTTATTCTGACCTCCATACTTCGATCGAGATATTGGACATAGAATGCCACTCTTTAAAATGGAAAAAGGAGTAATCAGCTGTGACACGAAAAAAAACGAATCCTTTTGTAGCTCATCATTTATTGGCAAAAATCGAAAAGGTCAATATGAAGGAGGAGAAAGAAACAATAGTAACGTGGTCCCGGGCATCTAGCATTCTACCCGCAATGGTTGGCCATACAATCGCGATTCATAATGGAAAGGAACATATACCTATTTACATAACAAATCCTATGGTAGGTCGCAAATTGGGGGAATTCGTGCCTACTCGGCATTTCACGAGTTATGAAAGTGCAAGAAAAGATACTAAATCTCGTCGTTAACTGAATTCAGAATAGAAAGATTCAAAATAAAAAAGATACCCAATATCTTGTTTCAGAAAGATATTGGGTATCTCTGGCTTTCCTTCCTTCAAAAATTCCTATATGTTAGTAGAAAAGCCTTATCCATTAAGAGATGGAACTTCAAGAGCAGCTAGGTCTAGAGGGAAGTTGTGAGCATTACGTTCGTGCATTACCTCCATACCAAGATTAGCACGGTTGATAATATCAGCCCAAGTATTAATAACGCGACCTTGGCTATCAACTACAGATTGGTTGAAATTGAAACCATTTAGGTTGAAAGCCATAGTACTAATACCTAAAGCAGTGAACCAGATCCCTACTACAGGCCAAGCAGCCAAGAAGAAGTGTAAAGAACGAGAGTTGTTGAAACTAGCATATTGGAAGATTAATCGGCCAAAATAACCATGAGCAGCCACAATATTATAAGTCTCTTCCTCTTGACCAAATTTGTAACCCTCATTAGCAGATTCATTTTCAGTGGTTTCCTGATCAAACTAGAGGTTACCAAGGAACCATGCATAGCACTGAATAGGGAACCGCCGAATACACCAGCTACACCTAACATGTGAAATGGATGCATAAGGATGTTGTGCTCTGCCTGGAATACAATCATAAAGTTGAAAGTACCAGATATTCCTAAAGGCATACCATCAGAGAAACTTCCTTGACCAATAGGGTAAATCAAGAAAACAGCAGCAGCAGCTGCAACAGGAGCTGAATATGCAACAGCAATCCAAGGACGCATACCCAGACGGAAACTAAGTTCCCACTCACGACCCATATAACAAGCTACACCAAGTAAGAAGTGTAGAACAATTAGCTCATAAGGACCGCCATTGTATAACCACTCATCAACAGATGCAGCTTCCCAAATTGGGTAAAAGTGCAATCCGATCGCCGCAGAAGTAGGAATAATGGCACCAGAGATAATATTGTTTCCATAAAGTAAAGAACCAGAAACAGGCTCACGAATACCATCAATATCTACTGGAGGGGCTGCGATGAAGGCGATAATAAATACGGAAGTTGCGGTCAATAAGGTAGGGATCATCAAAACACCGAACCATCCGATGTAAAGACGATTTTCGGTGCTAGTTATCCAGTTGCAGAAGCGACCCCACAGGCTTGTACTTTCGCGTCTCTCTAAAATTGCAGTCATGGTAAGATCTTGGTTTATTCAAATTGCAAGGACTCCCAAGCACACGTATTAACTAGAAAGAAAATAGATAATAGAAGGCTTGTTATTTAACAGTATAACATAGACTATATACCAATGTCAACCAAGCTAGCCCCAACGATTGGATATCCATATAACTAAATTCACCAAACCAAAAAATTTTGGAAATGAAGTGAGTGAAAATTCAAAAATCAGATTGTTCTTTTCTATTTTCCGTATGGGTTGCCCGGACTCGAACCCGGAACTAGTCGGATGGAGTAGATAATTCTTCCTTTCTTTGTTACAATAGAGAAAAAATCCTCCCCAAATCGTGCTTGCATTTTTCATTGCACACGACTTTCCCTATGTAGAAATAGTCAATTTCTATTTCAAAGAGGAAGTCTACTAATTTTTTTAATTAGTAAGTTGATTCACCTACTATTTTTTTTTTTTTTTTTATAGTATAGGGAACATTTCAGAATGGAAAACGTGAAAGTTTTATCTTGATCATTTATCGATCATTTCTAGTTTATTAGTTTTGTCTAATGATTAATTAAGAGGGTTCACCAGGTCATTGATACGGATAATATCCAAATACCAAATACGCTCACTGTGTGATCCACGGAAATAAAAGTGGGTTGTTTTGGTGAACATCAAAGAAAAAACTTGCTCTTCTTCCGTAAAAAATTCTTCTAAAAATACCGAACCCAATCGTTGCATAAAAGTTCGTACCGTGCTTTTATGTTTACGAGCTAAAGTTCTAGCGCATGAAAGTCGAAGTATATACTTTAGTCGATACAAAGTCCGTTTTTTCGAAGATCCACTATGATAATGAAAAAGATTTCTACATATCCGACCAAATCGATCAAGAATATCCCAATCTGATAAATCGGTCAAAATTGGTTTACTAATAGGATGCCCTGATCCAGTACAAAATTGAGCTTTTGATAAGGATCGAATGAGGGAGTAGCAGGGACTATGGTATCGAATTTTTTCATTCGAGTATCTATTAGAAATGAATTCTCTAGCATTTGATTCCTTACTAACAAAGGGTTTATTGGTACACTTGAAAGGTACCCCAGAAAATCGAAGCAAGAGTTTGCTAATTGGTTTAGATGGATCCTTCGCGGTTGAGTCCAAAAAGAGAAAGAATATTGCCAGAAATTGACAAGGTAACATTTCCATTTCTTCTTCAAAAGAAGAGTTCCTTTTGATGCAAGAATTGCCTTTCCTTGATATCGAACATAATGCATAAGAGGATCCATAAAGAACCATACGGTTTTCCGAAAAAAACCTGGGTACATTACCAAAAAATGTTCCATCTTACTAGAAAAGTGGATTCGTTCCACAAAGGTTCCAGAAGATGTTAATGGTAAGCAAGAAGATTGTTTACGAAGAAACAACAAGAAAAATTCATATTCTGATACATAAGAGTTATATAAGAATCGAAATAGTCTTTTATTTTCTTTTGGAAAAAAAAAATCGATTTCATTGAAGTAATAAGACTATTCCAATTCGAATAGTAGTTGAGAAAGAATCGCAATAAATGCAAAGATGGAACATCTTGGATCCGGTATTGAAGGAGTTGAACCAAAATTTCCAAATGGATAGGATAGGGTATTTCTATATGTGATAGATAATGTAAATGCAAAAATTTGTCTTCTAAAAGGAAATATTGAATGAATAGATCGTAAATTCTGAAACTTTGGTGTTTCTTTTCTTTCGGACAAGATAATTCTCGTAGCGAGAATGGGATTTCTACAACGATCGCAAACCCTCAGATAGAATCTGAGAATAAAACTCAGAATAAAAAAATTGTTGTAATCCAACAATCGATCTTGGTTAGGATGATTAACCGAGTTAATCCAAAAATTCTGCTGATACATTCGAATAATTAAACGTTTCACAAGTAGTGAACTAAATTTATTGTTATTACAACTAACAATTTCCACGGGTTCGGAATCATTTAATCCATAATCATGGGCAAATGCATAAATATACTCCTGAAAGAGAAGTGGATAGACAAAGTATTGTTGACGAGATTTCTGTTTTTCTGAATACCCTTCGAATTTTTCCATTTGTATTTCTACTTGAATCAGAAAGAAGAAGCATTTCTCGGTTTATCAAATGATGATACATAGTGCAATATGGTCAGAACAGGGTGTTGCATTTTTGAATACAAACCCTGGAAAGAAAGGGAGTCTAATCCACAGATCTTTTCCTTTTCTATCCAATTAGTTTATGTTTGTTCTAATTACAAAAGAGAACAAATCTTTTATTTTTGCAGGCCAATCGCTCTTTTGACTTTGGAATACAGTCTCTTTATCAATATACTGCTTCTTTTACACATTCAATCCATAACATCCCTTTTCAATCCATAATCAAGAATAATTAGGATTTCTAAAAAAAAAAAAGAAAAAATCAAGGGTCCGCTCATAGGAAAACCCAACCTTTCCCCGCATCAGGCACTAATCTATTTTTAACGTCTAATTAGATCGGGGAATTATTTCAATTAAGAAGTTAAGCTCGTTGCTTTTTATTTTACCAGAATTGGAGCCAGACTCTATCCATTTATTCACTAGACCCAGAAAATCGGAATTTTTTTATTCCATTCCTAAAATCCAAAATAAGAATTTGATTTTATTACGACATGCTATTTTTTCCATTCATTACCCTTGAGGATCAGTCGTGGTCTTCTAGACTCTACCAAGAGTCTGGACGAATTTGTTGCTTCATCCAAATGTGTAAAAGATCATAGTCGCACTTAAAAGCCGAGTACTCTACCATTGAGTTAGCAACCCAGAAAAAATAGGATCTTAGATACGATCGAAACCCAAAAATCAATGGAATTACACCGCACGCTCCTGTCAAAACATTGAACTAGCAAGACATCAAAAGAAAGATTTTATCCCCCATTAAAAACACTCAAATGCCAAAATGAACAGGTCCGGTTAAATTTCACTAAGGTTAAAAAAAGAGCGGCTCCAATCACGATGGCAAAATTGTCATTTTTTTAGCAATTTTTATTTCTTTAAATTTCTTTAAATAAAATAAAAAATCTTGTATGAGAGTACATGCAAGAGGGACAACCCTATCATT